>CANJKZ010000675.1:0-40459 GCA_947471745.1 Closterium sp. Naga37s-1 | reverse complement strand
TGGACCTGGACGTGGACGTGGACGTGGACCTGGACGTGGACGTGGACGTGGACGGGGACGTGGACCTGGTCGTGGACGTGGACGTGGAGTAGACGTGGACGTGGTCGTGGACTGGACGTGGAGGTGGTCGTGGACGTGGACGTGGACGTGGACGTGAACGTGGACGTATGGACGTGGTCGTGGATGGGTCGTGGACGTGGACGTGGTGACGTGGACTTGGACGTGGACTTGGACGTGGTCGTGGACGTCGACGTGGACGTGGGACGTGGTCGTGGACGTGGACGTGGACGCGGTCGTGGACTTGAACGTGGACGTGGAGGTGGTCGGGAGGTGGTCGTGGACGTAGACGTGGACTGTGGACGTGGACGGTCGTGGACGTGGTCGTGGAGGTGGTCGTGGACGTGGACGTGGACTTGGACTTAGACGTGGACGTGGACGTGGACCTGGACGTGGACGTGGTCGCCGTGGACTTGGACGTGGACTGGACGTGGACGTTGACGTGGACTGGACGTGGACTTGGACGTGGACGTAGACGTGGACGTGACGTGGACGTGGTCATGGACGTGGTCGTGGACGTGGACTTGGACGTGGACGTGGACTGGACGTGGACGTGATCGTGGACGTGGTCGTGGTCGTGGACGTGGACGTGGACGTGGTCGTGGACGTGGACGTGGACCTGGACGTGGACGTGGACGTGGACCTGGACGTGGACATGGACGTGGACGTGGACGTAGACGTGGACCTGGACGTGGACGTGGACCTGGACGTGGACGTGGACGTGGACCTGGACGTGGTCGTGGACGTGGACGTGGACCTGGACGTGGTCGTGGACGTGGTCGTGGACGTGGACGTGGTGACGTGGACGTGGAAGTGGACGTGGACGTGGACCTGGACGTGGTCGTGGATGTGGACGTGGTCGTGGACGTGGACGTGGTCGTGGACGTGGACCTGGACGTGGACGTGGACGTGGACGTGGACTTGGAGGTGGTCGTGGACGTGGACGTGGACGTGGACGTGGACGTGGTCGTGGACGTGGACGTGGACTTGGACTTGGACTTGGACGTGGACGTGGACGTGGACGTGGACTTGGACGTGGACGTGGACGTGGACGTGGACGTGGTCGTGGACGTGGACGTGGTCGTGGTCGTGGACGTGGACGTGGTCGTGAACGTGGACATGGACGTGGACGTGGACCTGGACGTGGACGTGGACGTGGACGTGGACGTGGACGTGGTCGTGGAGGTGGTCGTGGTCGTAGACTTGGACGTGGACGTGGAGGTGGTCGTGGACTTGGAGGTGGTCGTGGACGTGGACGTGGACGTGGACGTGGACGTGGACATGGTCGTGGACGTGGACGTGGACGTGGACGTGGACTTGGACGTGGACGTGGACGTGGACGTGGACTTGGAAGAGGACGTGGACGTGGTCGTGGACGTGGACGTGGACTTGGACTTGGACTTGGACTTGGACGTGGACGTGGACGTGGACTTGGACGTGGACGTGGACGTGGACGTGGACGTGGACTTGGACGTGGTCGTGGACATGGACGTGGACGTGGACGTGGTCGTGGACGTGGACGTGGTCGTGGACGTGGACTTGGACGTGGTCGTGGACGTGGTCGTGGACTTGGTCGTGGACGTGGACGTGGACTTGGACGTGGTCGTGGACGTGGTCGTGGACGTGCACGTGGACGTGGACGTGGTCGTGGACATGGATGTGGACGTGGTCGTGGACGTGGACGTGGACTTGGACGTGGTCGTGGACGTGGTCGTGGACGTGGACGTGGACTTGGACTTGGACGTGGACGTGGTCTGACGTGAACGTGGACTTGGACGTGGACTGGAGGTGGTTGTGGACGTGGACGTGGTCGTAGTCTTGGACGTGGAAGTGGAGTTGGACGTGGACGTGGACGTGGACGTAGACTTGGACGTGGACTTGGACGTAAACTTGACGTGGACGTTGACGTGGACTGGACGTGGACGTGGAGTTGGACGTGGACGTGTTCTTGGACGTGGACGTGGAGTTGGACGTGGACGTGGACGTGGATGTGGTCGTGGACGTGGACGTGGACGTGGACTTGGACGTGGACGTGGACGTGGTCGTGGACGTGGACGTGGACGTGGAGGTGGACTTGGAGGTGGTCGTGGACGTGGACGTGGACGTGGACGTGGTCGTGGACGTGGACGTGGACTTGGACCTGGACTTGGACGTGGACGTGGACGTGGACGTGGACCTGGACCTGGACGTGGACGTGGACCTGGACCTGGACGTGGACGTCGACGTCGACGTGGACCTGGACGTGGTCGTGGACGTGGACGTGGACGTGGACGTGGACGTGGTCGTGGACGTGGTCGTGGACGTGGACCTGGTCGTGGACGTGGACGTGGACGTGGACGTGGTCGTAGACTTGGACGTGGACGTGGTCGTAGACTTGGACGTGGACGTGGAGGTGGTCGTGGACTTGGAGGTGGTCGTGGACGTGGACGCGGACGTGGACGTGGACGTGGACGTGGACATGGTCGTGGACGTGGACGTGGACGTGGACGTGGACTTGGACGTGGACGTGGACGTGGACGTGGACTTGGACGTGGACGTGGACTTGGACGTGGACGTGGACGTGGACTTGGACTTGGACTTGGACTTGGACTTGGACTTGGACTTGGACGTGGACGTGGACGTGGACGTGGACGTGGACGTGGACGTGGACCTGGACGTGGACGTGGTCGTGGACGTGGTCGTGGTCGTGGACGTGGTCGTGGACGTGGTCGTGGACGTGGACGTGGACTTGGACGTGGTCGTGGACGTGGTCGTGGACGTGGTCGTGGACGTGGACGTGGACGTGCACGTGGACGTGGACGTGGACGTGGACGTGGTCGTGGACGTGGACGTGGACGTGGACTTGGACGTGGTCGTGGACGTGGTCGTGGACGTGGACGTGGACTTGGACTTGGACGTGGACGTGGTCTGACGTGAACGTGGACTTGGACGTGGACTGGAGGTGGTTGTGGACGTGGACGTGGTCGTAGTCTTGGACGTGGAAGTGGAGTTGGACGTGGACGTGGACGTGGACGTAGACTTGGACGTGGACTTGGACGTAAACTTGACGTGGACGTTGACGTGGACTGGACGTGGACGTGGAGTGGGACGTGGACGTGGTCTTGGACGTGGACGTGGAGTTGGACGTGGACGTGGACGTGGATGTGGTCGTGGACGTGGACGTGGACGTGGACTTGGACGTGGACGTGGACGTGGTCGTGGACGTGGACGTGGACGTGGAGGTGGACTTGGAGGTGGTCGTGGACGTGGACGTGGACGTGGACGTGGTCGTGGACGTGGACTTGGACCTGGACTTGGACGTGGACGTGGACGTGGACCTGGACCTGGACGTGGACGTGGACGTGGACCTGGACCTGGACGTGGACGTCGACGTGGACGTGGACCTGGACGTGGTCGTGGACGTGGACGTGGACGTGGACGTGGTCCTGGACGTGGACCTGGTGACGTGGACGTGGACGTGGACGTGGACGTGGTCGTGGACGTGGACGTGGTCGTGGACGTGGACGTGGACCTGGACGTGGTCGTGGACGTGGACGTGGACGTGGATCTGGACGTGGTCGTGGACGTGGACGTGGTCGTGGACGTGGACGTGGTCGTGGACGTGGACGTGGACGTGGACGTGGACGTGGTCGTGGACGTGGACGTGGACGTGGACTTGGACGTGGTCGTGGACGTGGACGTGGACGTGGTCGTGGACGTGGACGTGGACTTGGACGTGGACGTGGACGTGGACCTGCACGTTGACCTGCACGTGGACGTGGACGTGGACGTGGACTTAGACGTGGTCGTGGACGTGGACGTGGACGTGGACGTGGTCGTGGACGTGGACGTGGACGTGGACTTGGACGTGGTCGTGGACGTGGTCGTGGACGTGGACTTGGACGTGGACGTGGACGTGGACCTGGACGTGGTCGTGGACGTGGACCTGGACGTGGTCGTGGACGTGGACGTGGACGTGGTCGTGGACGTGGACGTGGACGTGGACGTGGACGTGGACGTGGTCGTGGACGTGGTCGTGGACGTGGACGTGGACGTGGACTTAGACGTGGTCGTGGACGTGGTCGTGGACGTGGACTTGGACGTGGACGTGGACGTGGACCTGGACGTGGTCGTGGACGTGGACGTGGACGTGGTCGTGGACGTGGACGTGGACGTGGACGTGGACGTGGTCGTGGACGTGGTTGTGGACTTGGACGTGGACGTGGAGGTGGTCGTGGAGGTGGTCGTGGACGTGGACGTGGACGTGGATGTGGTCGTGGACGTGGACGAGGACGTGGTCGTGGACGTGGTCGTGGACGTGGTCGTGGACGTGGTCGTGGACGTGGACCTGGACTTGAACTTAGACGTGGACGTGGACGTGGACCTGGACGTGGACGTGGTCGCCATGGACGTTGACGTGGACTGGACGTGGACGTTGACGTGGAGTGGACGTGGACTTGGACGTGGACGTGGACGTGGTCGTGGACGTGGACGTGGTGACGTGGACGTGGACATGGACGTGGACGTGGACGTGGACCTGGACGTGGTCGTGGACGTGGACGTGGTCGTGGACGTGGACGTGGACCTGGACGTGGTCGTGGACGTGGACGTGGTCGTGACGTGGAAGTGGACGTGGACCTGGACGTGGACGTGGACCTGGACGTGGACATGGACGTGGACGTGGACCTGGTCGTGGACGTGGACGTGAACGCAGACGTGGTCGTGGACTTGGACGTGGACGTGGAGGTGGTCGTGGACTTGGAGGTGGTCGTGGACGTGGACGTGGACGTCGACGTGGACGTGGACGTGGTCGTGGACGTGGTCGTGGACTTGGACGTGGACGTGGACCTGGACGTGGACGTGGTCGTGGACGTGGACGTGGACGTGGACTTGGACGTGGTCGTGGACGTGGACGTGGACGTGGACGTGGACGTGGACGTGGACGTGGACGTGGTCGTGGACGTGGTCGTGGACGTGGACGTGGTGACGTGGATGTGGACGTGGACGTGGACGTGGACGTGGACGTGGAACTGGACGTGGTCGTGGACGTGGACGTGGTCGTGGACGTGGACGTGGACGTGGACGTGGTCGTGGACGTGGTCGTGGACGTGGACGTGGTGACGTGGACGTGGACGTGGACGTGGACGTGGACCTGGACGTGGTCGTGGACGTGGACGTGGTCGTGGACGTGGACGTGGTCGTGACGTGGAAGTGGACGTGGACCTGGACGTGGACCTGGACGTGGACGTGGACATGGACGTGGACGTGGACGTGGACGTGGACCTGGTCGTGGACGTGGACGTGAACGCGGACGTGGTCGTGGACTTGGACGTGGACGTGGAGGTGGTCGTGGACTTGGAGGTGGTCGTGGACGTGGACGTGGACGTGGTCGTGGACGTGGTCGTGGACTTGGACGTGGACTTGGACGTGGACGTGGACGTGGACGTGGACGTGGACGTGGACTTGGACGGGGACGTGGACGTGGTCGTGGACGTGGACTTGGACTTGGACTTGGACGTGGACGTGGACGTGTACGTGGACGTGGACGTGGACGTGGACGTGGACTTGGACGTGGACGTGGACGTGGACTTGGACGTGGACGTAGACGTGGACGTGGACGTGGACGTGGTCGTGGACGTGGACGTGGACTTGGACGTGGTCGTGAACGTGGACGTGGACGTGGAAGTGGAGTTGGACGTGGACGTGGACGTGGACGTGGACGTGGACGTGGACCTGTACGTGGACGTGGACGTGGCCGTGGACGTGGACGTGGCCGTGGACGTGGACTTGGACGTGGACGTGGACGTGGACGTGGACGTGGACGTAGACGATGACGTGGACGTGGAGTTGGACGTGGACGTGGACGTGGACATGGACGTGGACTTGGACGTGGTCTTGGACGTAAACTGGAGGTGGACGTTGACGTGGACTGGACATGGACGTGCATGGACGTGGTCGTAGTCTTGGACGTGGACGTGGACGTGGACCTGGACGTGGACGTGGACGTGGACGTGGACGTGGAGGTGGACGTGGACGTGGACGTGGACGTGGTCGTGGACGTGGACGTGGACGTGGACGTGGACCTGGACGTGGACGTGGACGTGGACGTGGCCCTGGACGTGGACGTGGACGTGGACGTGGACCTGGACGAGGACGTGGACGTGGACGTGGACGTGGACGTGGACGTGGACCTGAACGTGGTCGTGGACGTGGATGTGGACGTGGACGTGGACCTGAACCTGGACGAGGACGTGGACGTGGACGTGGACGTGGACGTGGACCTGGACGTGGTCGTGGACGTGCCCCACCCCGGCCACCTCCTCCGCCGCTGCCGCCACCACCCCCACCGCCGCCACTAGCCCCTCCAGCCCCGCCACCGCCCCCACCGCCGCCACCGCCCCCACCACCGCCTCCCCCTCCGTCACCTCCACCTCCCTTGCCCCCTTTGCCCTTGCCGCTGCGGCGCCAGCTCGGAGCGGACGCAGTCCCGACCTGCTCAGTACCAACTAGGTCGACAGCAGCAGCAGAGGCGACAGAGGGGAGAAGGGGGGAAGGGGAACACCCCTCGAAGAAAGGGGTGCGGGGGTCGCCACGAGAGGCAGCTACAGCGACTATGCTAGTCTCAGCTGCAAGCAGTTCCTTTTCGAGCAGGTCAACGGTGAGCTCAGTGGGGCAGCGAGCGAGGAAGTGGTCCCTGACCGCACGAAGAGTGTCAGGGAGTCGGGTGACTAGGTGGTAGAGAGTAAGCCAGAGTGGGGGGGGGTGCGTGACAAGAAACTCAGCGGGCATAGCGGCACGAAAGCGGGCCTCACTAGTGCGGAGGTGCGTGATGAGGTCAGCGACTGTGGCGAACGCGGAGAGGTCTGGGAACAGGTAGGGGAGCGAGAGACGACCTAGCGCAGCAGAGGCAGGTGAGGAGTAGCGTGCAACTACAGCAGTGTACAGTGCCTGCGCAGTTTTGTGCTGGCCAAAGTGCTCGCGCTCATCTACCGGCAGGGAGTTGCGAATAGCGAAGCGAGCGTGGGCGTCACGAGTCTGCCACTGTGAGCGGGCAGTACTGTCAGCAGTAGCAGCAGGGGCAGCAGCGTGGCCTAGCGCGTGATCGTACAGCGAGATATCCTCCTTGGCAGTGAGCTGGAGGAACAGGTGCAAGACATCTAGCCAGGTGTCAAACTTCAGTGGGCGGCCCTCAGCATCGAAAGCGAGCACAGCAGGGCTAGCCATAGTTGCAGGAAGAGCAGTAGCAGTAGTAGCAGTAGTAACAGCAGCAGTGTCAGTAGCAGTGACTGCAGCAGTGGCGCGGCTCGGTAGGGCGGCGCGGCTCGGTAGGGCGGCGCGGCTCGGTAGGGCGGCGCGGTTCGGTAGGGCGGCGCGGCTCGGGCCGGGTGACGCGGTTCGGTGGGGCGGTTCGGCTCGGCTAGGCAGCGGCTACTCGAGGTGGGGCACGTGAGGGCGTGCACGGCAGGGCGGGTCCGGTCCGCACGGGGCACGGGGTGGCGAGCTAGCGAGGGCGGGGCCGGTACACGAGGGGCACGCAAGGGCGCGCGGGTGGGTTTGGGCTGGTCGCACGGGGCACGAGGTGGCGGGCTAGCGGGGCGGGGCCGGTACGCGAGGGGCACGCAAGGGCGTGCGGGTGGGTGGGGGCCGGTCGCACGGGGCACGCAAGGGCGCGCGCTAAGGGGCGGGGCCGGTCCGTAAGAGGCGCGCAAGGGCGCGCGGGGCAGCGACTGCGCGGGGCCGAATGGGGCACGCAAGGGCGCGCGGTGCAGGTGACGCGCGTGGTGCTGCGCGGGTCGCACGCTAGGGCGGACGAGGTGAGCGGGGCCGGTCGCACGGGGCACGCTAGGGCGTGCTGGCTAGGTGGGGCCGATCGCGAAAGGCGCGCTAGGGCGCGCGATAGTGAGGGAGAGAGTGAGGCGCTCGAGGGCGCGACTAAGCGAGGCGCGCTAGGGCGCGACAAAGCGGAAACGGTGGGCTATCATTCGGTCCTAGGTTACGACCTAGGCTCGCGATACCATGTTAGAAACTAAGAACGAACGAGAATGGATGAACTAGCAGAAAGTTGGGTACAAGTAGGAAACCCTAAGTTTGTTGTACCCCCTAAGGCTAAACCCACTATAGCCTACACAATGTAAACAAACAATGTTTGACATTGGTCACACGCACGCCTTGGTCACACGCACGCCTTGGTCACACGCGCGCCCTGGTCACACGCGCGCCCTGGTCACACGCACGCCTTGGTCACACGCGCGCCTTGGTCACACGCGCGCCCTGGTAAGACGCGCGCCCTGGTCACACGCGCGCCCTGGTCACACGCACGCCCTGGTCACACGCACGCCATGGTCACACACGCGCCCTGGTCACACGCGCACCCTGGTCACACGCGCGCCCTGGTCACACGCGCGCCCTGGTCACACGCACGCCCTGGTCACACGCGCGCATTGGTCACACGCGTGCCTTGGTCACACGCGCGCCCTGGTCACACGCGCGCCCTGGTCACACGCGCGCCCTTATCACACGCGCGCCCTGGTCACTCGCACGCCTTGGTCACACGCACGCCTTGGTCACATGCGCGCCTGGGTCACACGCGCGCCCTGGTCACACGCGCGCCTTGGTCACAAGCGCGCCTTGGTCACACGCACGCCCTGGTCAGACGCGCGCCCTAGTCACACGCACGCCTTGGTCACACGCACGCCTTGGTCACACGCACGCCTTGGTCACACGCGCGCCCTGGTCACACGCGCGCCTTGGTCACACGCACGCCTTGGTCACACGCACGCTTTGGTCACACGCACGCCGTGGTCACACGCACGCCTTGGTCACACGCGCGCCTTGGTCACACGCACGCCTTGGTCACACGCGCGCCTTGGTCACACGCACGCCTTGGTCACACGCACGCCTGGGTCACACGCGCGCCCTGGTCACACGCACGCCCTGGTCACACGCACGCCCTGGTCACACGCGCGCCCTGGTCACACGCGCGCCCTGGTCACACGCGCGCCCTGGTCACACGCGCGCCTTGGTCACACACGTGCCCTGGTCACACGCGCACCCTGGTCACACGCGCGCCCTGGTCACACGCGCGCCTTGGTCACACGCGCGCCCTGGTCACACGCACGCCTTGGTCACACGCGCGCCTTGGTCACACGCGCGCCTTGGTCACACGCGCGCCTTGGTCACACGCGCGCCTTGGTCAGACGCGCGCCTTGGTCACACGCGCGCCTTGGTCACACGCGCGCCTTGGTCACGTCTTGTTTTGGGCCGACTCAAACGTCGACTCCCTCCTCCTCTCTCCACCTTCTGCTTCCACCCCCTCTACCGCGTCGACGACCATACGGCTCGACGTGGTGGCTACACTAGGTTCGGTCGCTCCCTGCATCTTGTTTTGGGCCGACTCAAAACGTCGACTCCCTGCTCCTCTCTCCACCCTCTGCTTCCACCCCCTCTACTGCGTCGACGACCACACGGCTCGACGTGATGGCTGCACTAGGTTCGGTCGCTCTCTACGTCTTATTTTGGGCCGACTCAAACGTCGACCCCCTACTCCTCTCTCCATCCTCTGTTTCCACCCCCTCTACCTCGTCGACGACCACACGGCTCGACGTGGTGGCTACACTAGGTTTCGGTCGCTCTCTACGTCTTGTTTTGGGCCGACTAAAAACGCCGACTTTTCTGCTCCTCTCTCCACCCTCTGCTTCCACCCCCTCTACCGCGTCGACGACCACACGGCTCGACGTGGTGGCTGTACTAGGTTCGGTCCCTCTCTGCGTCTTGATTTGGGTTGACTGAAAACGTCGACCCCTGTTCTTCCCTCCACCCTTTGCTTCCACCCCCTCTACCTCGTTGACGACCAAACGGCTCGGCGTGGTAGCAGCACTAGTTTCGGTCGCTCTCTACGTCTTGTTTTGGGCCAACTCAAAACGTCCACTCCCTGCTTCTTTCTCCACCCTCTGCTTCTACCCCCTCTACCGTGTCGACGAACACACAACTCCTCATAGTGGCTACACTAGTTTCGGTCGCTCTCTACGTCTTTATTTGAGTCGACTCAAAACGTCCACTCCCTGCGCCTCTCTCCATCCTTTGCTTCCACCCCTTCTACCGCGTCGACGACCACACGGCTCGACGTGGACGTGGACGTGGTCGTAGACGTGGACTTTGACGTGAACGTGGAAGTGGACGTGGACGTGGACGTGATCGTGGACGTGGACGTGGACCTGGACGTGGACGTGGACGTGGACCTGGTCGTGGACGTGGACGTGGACGTGGACGTGGACGTGGATGTGGTTGTGGACTTGGACGTGGACGTGGACGTGGACGTGGACTTGGAGGTGGTCGTGGACGTGGACGTGAACGTGGACGTGGACTTGGACCGGGACGTGGACGTGGACCGGGACGTGGACGTCGACGTGGACGTGGACGTGGACTTGGACGGGGATGTGGACGTGGACGTGGACGTGGACGTGGACTTGGACTTGGACTTGGACGTGGACGTGGACGTGGACGTGGACGTGGACCTGTACGTGGACGTGGACGTGGACGTGGACGTGGACGTGGACGTGGCCGTGGACGTGGACGTGGACGTGGACGTGGACGTGGACGTGGACGTGGACGTGGACGTGGACGTGGACGATGACGTGGACGTGGAGTTGGACGTGGACGTGGACGTGGACATGGACGTGGACTTGGACGTGGTCTTGGACGTAAACTGGAGGTGGACGTTGACGTGGACTGGACGTGGACGTGCATGGACGTGGTCGTAGTCTTGGACGTGGACGTGGACGTGGACCTGGACGTGGACGTGGACGTGGACGTGGACGTGGAGGTGGACGTGGACGTGGACGTGGTCGTGGACGTGGACGTGGACGTGGACGTGGACCTGGACGTGGACGTGGACGTGGACGTGGACCTGGACGTGGACGTGGACGTGGACGTGGACCTGGACGAGGACGTGGACGTGGACGTGGACGTGGACCTGAACGTGGTCGTGAACCTGGACGAGGACGTGGACGTGGACCTGAACCTGGACGAGGACATGGACGTGGACGTGGACGTGGACGTGGACCTGGACGTGGTCGTGGACGTGGACGTGGTCGTGGAGGTGGTCGTGGAGGTGGACGTGGGGACGTGGACGTGGACGTAGACCTGGACGTGGTCGTGGACGTGGACGTGGACGTGGACGTAGACGTGGACGTGGACCTGGTCGGGGACGTGGACGTGGACGTTGACGTGGTCGTGGACTTGGACGTGGACGTGGAGGTGGTCGTGGACGTGGACGTGGACGTGGACGTGGACGTGGACGTGGACGTGGACGTGGTCGTGGACGTGGTCGTGGACGTGGTCGTGGACGTGGTCGTGGACGTGGACCTGGACGTGGACGTGGTCGCCGTGGACTTGGACGTGGACTGGACGTGGACGTGGACGTTGACGTGGACGTGGACGTGGACGGGACGTGGACGTGGACGTGGATTTTGACTTGGACGTGGACTTGGACGTGGACGTGGACTGGACGTGGACGTGATCGTGGACGTGGTCGTGGACGTGGACGTGGACGTGGACTTGGACGTGGTCGTGGACGTGGTCGTGGACGTGGACGTGGACTTGGACGTGGACGTGGACTGGACGTGGACGTGATCGTGGACGTGGTCGTGGACGTGGACGTGGACGTGGACGTGGACGTGGACTTGGACGTGGTCGTGGACGTGGACGTGGACGTGGTCGTGGACGTGGACGTGGACTTGGACGTGGACGTGGACGTGGTCGTGGACGTGGACGTGGACTTGGACGTGGTCGTGGACGTGGACGTGGACGTGGACGTGGACTTGGAGGTGGTCGTGGACGTGGACTTGGACGTGGTCGTGGTCGTGGACGTGAACGTGGACTTGGACGTGGTCGTGGACGTGGACGTGAACGTGGACGTGGACTTGGAGGTGGTCGTGGACGTGGACGTGGACGTGGACGTGGTCGTGGACGTGGACGTGGACCTGGACGTGGACGTGGACGTGGACGTGGACGTGGACGTGGACGTGGACGTGGACGTGGACCTGGACGTGGTCGTGGACGTGGACGTGGACGTGGTCGTGGACGTGGACGTGGACGTGGACGTGGACCTGGTCGTGGTCGTGGAGGTGGACGTGGTCGTGGAGGTGGACGTGGTCGTGGAGGTGGACGTGGGGACGTGGACGTGGACGTGGACCTGGACGTGGTCGTGGACGTGGACGTGGACGTGGACGTGGACGTGGACGTGGTCGTGGACGTGGACGTGGACGTGGTCGTGGACGAGGACGTGGACGTGGACGTGGACTTGGACGTGGACGTGGACGTGGTCGTGGACGTGGTCGTGGATGTGGTCGTGGACGTGGACGTGGACTTGGACTTAGACGTGGACGTGGACGTGGACGTGGACGTGGTCGCCGTGGACGTGGACGTGGACGTGGTCGCCGTGGACGTGGACGTGGACGTGGACGTGGACGTGGTCGCCGTGGACGTGGACGTGGACTGGACGTGGACGTTGACGTGGACGTGGACGTGGACGGGACGTGGACGTGGACGTGGATTGGGACGTGGACGTGGACGTGGATTTTGACGTGGACGTGGACTTGGACGTGGACGTGGACTGGACGTGGACGTGATCGTGGACGTGGTCGTGGACGTGGACGCGGACGTGGTCGTGGACGTGGACGTGGTCATGGACGTGGACGTGGACGTGGACGTGGACGTGGACTTGGAGGTGGTCGTGGACGTGGACGTGGACGTCGACGTGGACGTGGACGTGGACGTGGACGTGGTCGTGGACTTGGACGTGGACTTGGACCGGGACGTGGACGTGGACGTGGACGTGGACGTGGACCTGTACGTGGACGTGGACGTGGACGTGGCCGTGGACTTGGAAGTGGACGTGGCCGTGGTTGTGGCCGTGGTCGTGGACGTGGACGTGGACTTGGACGTGGACGTGGACGTGGACGTGGACGTGGACGTGGACTTGGACGTGGTCGTGGACGTGGTCGTGGACGTGGACTTGGACGTAGACTGGACGTGGTCGTGGATGTGGACGTGGTCGTAGTCTTGGACGTGGACGTGGAGTTGGACGTGGACGTTGACGTGGACATGGACGTGGACTTGGACGTAAACTGGAGGTGGACGTTGACGTGGACTGGACGTGGACGTGCATGGACGTGGTCGTAGTCTTGGACGTGGACGTGGACGTGGACGTGGACTTGGACGTGGACGTGGACGTGGACGTGGTCGTGGACGTGGACGTGGACGTGGACGTGGACGTGGACGTGGACTTGGAGGTGGTCGTGGACGTGGACGTGGACGTGGACGTGGTCGTGGACGTGGACGTGGACGTGGACGTGGACGTGGACCTGGACGTGGACGTGGACGTGGACCTGGACCTGGACGTGGACGTGGACGTGGACGTGGACGTGGACCTGGACGTGGTCGTGGACGTGGACGTGGACGTGGTCGTGGAGGTGGTCGAGGAGGTGGACGTGGGGACGTGGACGTGGACGTGGACCTGGACGTGGTCGTGGACGTGGACGTGGACGTGGACGTGGACCTGGTCGTAGACGTGGACGTGGACGTGGACGTGGTCGTGGACTTGGACGTGGACGTGGACGTGGAGGTGGTCGTGGACGTGGACGTGGACGTGGACGTGGTCGTGGACGTGGTCGTGGACGTGGTCGTGGACGTGGACGTGGACTTGGACTTAGACGTGGACGTGGACGTGGACGTGGACCTGGACGTGGACGTGGTCGCCGTGGACTTGGACGTGGACTGGACGTGGACGTTGACGTGGACGTGGACGTGGACGGGACGTGGACGTGGACGTGGATTTTGACTTGGACGTGGACTTGGACGTGGACGTGGAATGGACGTGGACGTGATCGTCGACGTGGTCGTGGACGTGGACGTGGACGTGGACTTGGACGTGGTCGTGGACGTGGTCGTGGACGTGGACGTGGACTTGGACGTGGACTGGACGTGGACGTGATCGTGGACATGGTCGTGGACGTGGACGTGGACGTGGACGTGGACGTGGACTTGGACGTGGTCGTGGACGTGGTCGTGGACGTGGACGTGGACTTGGACGTAGACGTGGACGTGGACGTGGACGTGGACTTGGACGTGGTCATGGACGTGGTCGTGGACGTGGACGTGGACTTGGACGTAGACGTGGACTTGGACGTGGTCATGGACGTGGTCGTGGACGTGGACGTGGACTTGGACGTAGACTGGACGTGGTCGTGGACGTGGACGTGGTCGTAGTCTTGGACGTGGACGTGGAGTTGGACGTGGACGTGGACGTGGACGTGGACGTGGACTTGGACGTGGACTTGGACGTAAACTGGAGGTGGACGTTGACGTGGACTGGACGTGGACGTGCGTGGACGTGGACGTGGTCTTGGATGTGGACGTGGACGTGGACGTGGACGTGGACGTGGTCGTGGACGTGGACTTGGACGTGGACGTGGACGTGGACGTGGTCGTGGACGTGGACCTGGACTTGGACGTGGTCGTGGACGTGGACGTGGACGTGGACGTGACGTGGACGTGGACGTGGACGTGGTCGTGGACGTTGACGTGGACCTGGACGTGGACGTGGACGTGGACGTGGACGTGGACGTGGACCTGGACGTGGACGTGGACGTGGTCGTGGACGTGGACGTGGACTTGGACGTAGACTGGACGTGGTCGTGGACGTGGACGTGGTCGTAGTCTTGGACGTGGACGTGGAGTTGGACGTGGACGTGGACGTGGACGTGGACTTGGACGTGGACTTGGACGTAAACTGGAGGTGGACGTTGACGTGGACTGGACGTGGACGTGCGTGGACGTGGACGTGGTCTTGGACGTGGACGTGGACGTGGACGTGGACGTGGACGTGGACGTGGTCGTGGACGTGGACTTGGACGTGGACGTGGACGTGGACGTGGTCGTGGACCTGGACCTGGACTTGGACGTGGTCGTGGACGTGGACGTGGACGTGACGTGGACGTGGACGTGGACGTGGACCTGGACGTGGACGTGGACGTGGACGTGGACTTGGAGGTGGTCGTGGACGTGGACGTGGTCGTGGACGTGGTCGTGGACGTGGTCGTGGACATGGACGTGGACTTGGACTTAGACGTGGACGTGGACGTGGACCTGGACGTGGACGTGGTCGCCGTGGACTTGGACGTGGACTGGACGTGATCGTCGACGTGGTCGTGGACGTGGACGTGGACGTGGACTTGGACGTGGTCGTGACGTGGTCGTGGACGTGGACGTGGACTTGGACGTGGACGTGGACTTGGACGTGGAATGGACGTGGACGTGATCGTCGACGTGGTCGTGGACGTGGACGTGGACGTGGACTTGGACGTGGTCGTGGACGTGGTCGTGGACGTGGACGTGGACTTGGACGTGGACGTGGACTGGACGTGGACGTGATCGTGGACATGGTCGTGGACGTGGACGTGGACGTGGACGTGGACTTGGACGTGGTCGTGGACGTGGTCGTGGACGTGGACGTGGACTTGGACGTAGACTGGACGTGGTCGTGGACGTGGACGTGGTCGTAGTCTTGGACGTGGACGTGGAGTTCGACGTGGACGTGGACGTGGACGTGGACTTGGACGTGGACTTGGACGTAAACTGGAGGTGGACGTTGACGTGGACTGGACGTGGACGTGCGTGGACGTGGACGTGGTCTTGGACGCGGACGTGGACGTGGACGTGGACGTGGACGTGGTCGTGGACGTGGACTTGGACATGGACGTGGACGTGGACGTGGTCGTGGACGTGGACCTGGACTTGGACGTGGTCGTGGACGTGGACGTGGACGTGGACGTGACGTGGACGTGGACGTGGACGTGGTCGTGGACGTTGACGTGGACCTGGACGTGGACGTGGACGTGGACATGGACGTGGACCTGGACGTGGACGTGGACGTGGACGTGGACGTGGCCGTGGACTTGGACGTTGTCGTGGACGTGGACGTGGACGTGGACGTGGTCGTGGACGTGGTCGTGGAGGTGGACGTGGTCGTGGAGGTGGACGTGGGGACGTGGACGTGGACGTGGACCTGGACGTGGTCGTGGACGTGGACGTGGACGTGGACGTGGTCGTGGACGTGGACGTGGACGTGGACGTGGACCTGGTCGTGGACGTGAACGTGGACGTGGACTTGGACGTGGACGTGGAGGTGGTCGTGGACGTGGACGTGGACTTGGACGTGGACGTGGACGTGGACGTGGACGTGGACGTGGTCGTGGACGTGGTCGTGGACGTGGTCGTGGACGTGGACGTGGACTTGGACTTAGATGTGGACGTGGACGTGGACCTGGACGTGGACGTGGTCGCCGTGGACGTGGACGTGGACTGGACGTGGACGTTGACGTGGACGTGGACGTGGACGGGACGTGGACGTGGATTTTGACGTGGACGTGGACTTGGACGTGGACGTGGACTGGACGTGGACGTGATCGTGGACGTGGTCGTGGACGTGGACGTGGACGTGGACGTGGTCGTGGACGTGGACGTGGTCGTGGACGTGGACGTGGACGTGGACGTGGACGTGGACGTGGTCGTGGACGTGGACGTGGACGTGGACGTGGACGTGAACGTGGACGTGGTCGTGGACGTGGACGTGGACGTGGACGTGGACCTGGACGTGGACGTGGACGTGGTCGTGGACGTGGACCTGGACGTGGACGTGGACGTGGACGTGGTCGTGGACGTGGACTTGGTCGTGGACGTGGACGTGGACGTGGACATTGACGTGGACGTGGTCGTGGACGTGGACGTGGACGTGGACGTGGTCGTGACGTGGACGTGGACGTGGTCGTGACGTGGACGTGGACGTAGACGTGGTCGTGACGTGGACGTGGACGTGGTCGTGGACTTGGACGTGAACGTGGACCTGGACGTGGACCTGGACGTGGACGTGGACGTGGACGTGGACCTGGTCGTGGACGTGGACGTGGTCGTGGACCTGGACGTGGACATCGACGTGGTCGTGGACTTGGAGGTGGTCGTGAACGTGGACGTGGACGTGGACGTCGACGTGGACGTGGACGTGGACGTCGACGTGGACGTGGTCGTGGACTTGGACGTGGTCGTGGACTTGGACGTGGACTTGGACGTGGACGTGGACGTGGACGTGGACGTGGACGTAGACGTAGACGTGGACTTGGACGTAGACGTGGACTTGGACGGGGACGTGGACGTGGTCGGGGACGTGGACGTGGACTTGGACTTGGACTTGGACGTGGACGTAGACGTGGACGTAGAAATGTACGTGGACGTGGACGTGGACGTGGACTTCAACGTGTACGTGGACGTGGACGTGGTCGTGGACTTGGACGTGGACGTAGACGTGGACGTGGACGTGGACGTGGACGTGGTCGTGGACGTGGACGTGGACTTGGACGTGGTCGTGGACGTGGTCGTGGACGTGGACGTGGACTTGGACGTGGACGTGGACGTGGACGTGGACGTGGACTTGGACGTAAACTGGACGTGGAGTTGGACGTGGACTGGACGTGGACGTGGAGTTGGACGTGGACGTGGTCTTGGACGTGTACGTGGAGTTGGACGTGGACGTGGACGTGGACGTGGACGTGGACGTGGACGTGGTCGTGAACGTGGACGTGGACTTGGACGTGGACGTGGTCGTGAACGTGGACTTGGTCATAGACGTGGACGTGGACTTGGTCGTGGACGTGGACGTGGACGTGGTCGTGGACTTGGTCGTGGACGTGGACGTGGACGTGGACGTGGACGTGGACGTGGACGTGGACGTGGACTTGGACGTGGTCGTGGACGTGGACGTGGACCTGGACGTGGACGTGGACGTGGACGTGGACGTCGACGTGGACCTGGACGTGAACGTGGACGTGGACTTGGACGTGGACGTGGACCTGGACGTGGACCTGGACGTGGACGTGGACGTGGACGTGGACCTGGACGTGGTCGTGGACGTGGACGTGGTCGTGGACGTGGTCGTGGACGTGGACGTGGTGACGTGGACGTGGACGTAGACGTGGACGTGGAACTGGACGTGGTCGTGCACGTGGACGTGGACCTGGACGTGGTCGTGGACGTGGACGTGGACGTGGACGTGAACGTGGACGTGGACGTGGACTTGGAGGTGGTCGTGGACGTGGACGTGGACGTGGACGTGGACGTGATCGTGGACGTGGACGTGGACTTGGACTTGGACTTGGACGTGGACATGGACGTGGACGTGGACTTGGACGTGGACGTGGACGTGGACCTGCATGTTGACCTGAACGTGGACGTGGACGTGGACGTGGACGTGGACGTGGACGTGGTCGTGGACGTGGACGTGGACGTGGACGTGGGCGTGGACGTGGACGTGGACGTGGTCGTGGACCTGGACGTAAACTGGACGTGGACGTTGACGTGGACTGGACGTGGACGTGGAGTTGGACGTGGACGTGGTCTTGGACGTGGACGTGGAGTTGGACGTGGACGTGGACGTGGACGTGGACGTGGTCGTGGACGTGGACGTGGACGTGGACGTGGTCGTGGTCGTGGACGTGGACGTGGTCGTGGACGTGGTCGTGGACGTGGACGTGGACGTGGTCGTGGACGTAGACGTGGTCGTGGACGTGGTCGTGGTCGTGGACATGGACTTGGACTTGGACGTGGACGTGGACGTGGACTTGGACGTAGACTTGGACGTGGACTGGACGTGGTTGTGGACGTGGACGTGGTCGTAGTCTTGGACGTGGAAGTGGAGTTGGACGTGGACGTGGACGTGGACGTTGACGTGGACTTGGACGTAAACTGGACGTGGAGTTGGACGTGGACTGGACGTGGACGTGGAGTTGGACGTGGACGTGGTCTTGGACGTGTACATGGAGTTGGACGTGGACGTGGACGTGGACGTTGACGTGGACGTGGACGTGGACTTGGACGTGGACGTGGACGTGGACGTGGACGTGGTCGTGGACGTGGACGTGGTCGTGGACGTGGACGTGGACGTGGACGTGGACGTGGACCTGGACGTGGACGTGGACGTGGACGTGGACGTGGACGTGGTCGTGGACGTGGACGTGGTCGTGGACGTGGACGTGGACTTGGTCGTGGACGTGGACGTTGTGACGTGGACGTGGACGTGGACGTGGACCTGGACGTGGTCGTGGACGTAGTCGTGGACGTGGACGTGGACCTGGACGTGGACGTGGACGTGGACGTGGACGTCGACGTGGACCTGGACGTGAACGTGGACGTGGACTTGGACGTGGACGTGGACCTGGACGTGGACCTGGACGTGGTCGTGGACGTGGACGTGGTGACGTGGACGTGGACGTGGACGTGGACGTGGAACTGGACGTGGTCGTGCACGTGGACGTGGTGACGTGGACGTGGACGTGGACGTGGACGTGGAACTGGACGTGGTCGTGCACGTGGACGTGGACTTGGAGGTGGTCGTGGACGTGGACGTGGACGTGGACGTGATCGTGGACGTGGACGTGGACTTGGACTTGGACTTGGACGTGGACATGGACGTGGACGTGGACTTGGACGTGGACGTGGACGTGGACCTGGACCTGCATGTTGACCTGAACGTGGACGTGGACGTGGACGTGGACGTGGACGTGGTCGTGGACGTGGACGTGGACGTGGGCGTGGACGTGGACGTGGACGTGGTCGTGGACCTGGACGTGGACTTGGACGTGGACTTGGACGTAAACTGGACGTGGACGTTGACATGGACTGGACGTGGACGTGGAGTTGGACGTGGACGTGGTCTTGGACTTGGACGTAGACTTGGACGTGGACTGGACGTGGTTGTGGACGTGGACGTGGTCGTAGTCTTGGACGTGGAAGTGGAGTTGGACGTGGACGTGGACGTGGACGTTGACGTGGACTTGGACGTAAACTGGACGTGGAGTTGGACGTGGACAGGACGTGGACGTGGAGTTGGACGTGGACGTGGTCTTGGACGTGTACATGGAGTTGGACGTGGATGTGGACGTGGACGTTGACGTGGACGTGGACGTGGACTTGGACGTGGACGTGGACGTGGACGTGGACGTGGACGTGGTCGTGGACGTGGACTTGGTCGTGGATGTGGACGTGGACGTGGTCGTGGACTTGGAGGTGGACGTGGACGTGGACGTGGACGTGGACGTGGTCGTGGACGTGGACGTGGTCGTGGACGTGGACGTGGACGTGGACGTGGACGTGGACCTGGACGTGGACGTGGACGTGGACGTGGATGTGGACGTGGTCGTGGACGTGGACGTGGACGTGGTCGTGGACGTGGACGTGGACATGGTCGTGGACGTGGACGTTGTGACGTGGACGTGGACGTGGACCTGGACGTGGTCGTGGACGTGGACGTGGTCGTGGACGTGGACGTGGACCTGGACGTGGTCGTGGACGTGGACGTGGTCGTGACGTGGAAGTGGACGTGGACCTGGACGTGGACCTGGACGTGGACGTAGACGTGGACCTGGACGTGGACGTGGACGTGGACGTGGACCTGGTCGTGGACGTGGACGTGAACGTGGACGTGGTCGTGGACTTGGACGTGGACGTGGAGGTGGTCGTGGACGTGGACGTGGACGTCGACGTGGACGTGGTCGTGGACGTGGACGTGGTTTTGGACGTGGACGTGGACCTGGACGTGGTCGTGGACGTGGACGTGGTCGTGACGTGGAAGTGGACGTGGACCTGGACGTGGACCTGGACGTGGACGTGGACCTGGACGTGGACGTGGACGTGGACGTGGACCTGGTCGTGGACGTGGACGTGAACGTGGACGTGGACGTGGACGTGGACGTGGACGTGGACTTGGACGGGGACGTGGACGTGGACGTGGACGTGGACTTGGACTTGGACGTGGACGTGGACGTGGACCTGGACGTGGTCGTGGACGTGGTCGTGGTCGTGGACGTGGACGTGGACCTGGACGTGGTCGTGGACGTGGACGTGGTCGTGACGTGGAAGTGGACGTGGACCTGGACGTGGACCTGGACGTGGACGTGGACGTGGACCTGGATGTGGACGTGGACGTGGACGTGGACCTGGTCGTGGACGTGGACGTGAACGTGGACGTGGTCGTGGACTTGGACGTGGACGTGGAGGTGGTCGTGGACGTGGACGTGGACGTCGACGTGGACGTGGTCGTGGACGTGGACGTGGTTTTGGACGTGGACGTGGACCTGGACGTGGTCGTGGACGTGGACGTGGTCGTGACGTGGAAGTGGACGTGGACCTGGACGTGGACCTGGACGTGGACGTGGACCTGGACGTGGACGTGGACGTGGACGTGGACCTGGTCGTGGACGTGGACGTGAACGTGGACGTGGACGTGGACGTGGACGTGGACGTGGACTTGGACGGGGACGTGGACGTGGTCGTGGACGTGGACTTGGACTTGGACTTGGACTTGGACGTGGACGTGGACGTGTACGTGGACGTGGACGTGGACGTGGACGTGGACGTGGACGTGGTCGTGGACGTGGACGTGGACTTGGACGTGGTCGTGAACGTGGACGTCGACGTGGAAGTGGAGTTGGACGTGGACGTGGACGTGGACTTGGACGTGGACTTGGACGTAAACTGGACGTGGATGTTGACGTGGACTGGACATGGACGTGGAGTTGGACGTGGACGTGGTCTTGGACGTGGACGTGGAGTTGGACGTGGACGTGGACGTGGACGTGGACGTGGTCGTGGACGTGGACGTGGACTTGGACGTGGACGTGGACGTGGACGTGGTCGTGGACGTGGACGTGGTCGTGGACGTGGACGTGGACTTGGACGTGGACGTGGACGTGGTCGTGGACGTGGACCTGGTCGTGGACGTGGACGTGGACATGGACGTGGAGGTGGTCGTGGACTTGGAGGTGGTCGTGGACGTGGACGTGGACGTGGACGTGGACGTGGTCGTAGACTTCGACGTGGACGTGGAGGTGGTCGTGGACTTGGAGGTGGTCGTGGACGTGGACGTGGACGTGGACGTGGACGTGGTCGTGGACGTGGTCGTGGACTTGGACGTGGACTTGGACGTGGACGTGGACGTGGACGTGGACGTGGACTTGGACGGGGACGTGGACGTGGTCGTGGAGGTGGACGTGGACTTGGACTTGGACTTGGACTTGGACGTGGACGTGGACTTGGAGGTGGACTTGGAGGTGGTCGTGGACGTGGACGTGGACGTGAACCTGGACGTGGACGTGGACGTGGACGTGGACGTGGACTTGAACGTGGACGTGGACGTGGACGTGGAGTTGGACGTGGTCGTGAACGTGGACGTGGACGTGGACTTGGACGGGGACGTGGACGTGGTCGTGGACGTGGACTTGGACTTGGACTTGGACTTGGACGTGGACGTGGACGTGTACGTGGACGTGGACGTGGACTTGGACGTGGACGTGGACGTGGACTTGGACGTGGACGTGGACGTGGACGTGGACGTGGTCGTGGACGTGGACGTGGACTTGGACGTGGTCGTGAACGTGGACGTGGACGTGGAAGTGGAGTTGGACGTGGACGTGGACGTGGACTTGGACGTGGACTTGGACGTAAACTGGACGTGGTCGTGAACGTGGACGTGGACGTGGAAGTGGAGTTGGACGTGGACGTGGACGTAGACTTGGACGTGGACTTGGACGTAAACTGGACGTGGACGTTGACGTGGACGTGAACGTGGACGTGGACGTGGACGTGGACCTGGACGTGGACGTGGACGTGGACTTGGACGTGGTCGTGAATGTGGACGTGGACGTGGAAGTGGAGTTGGACATGGACGTGGACGTGGACGTGGGCGTGGACTTGGATGGGGACGTGGACGTGGTCGTGGACGTGGACTTGGACTTGGACTTGGACTTGGACGTGGACGTGGACGTGGACGTGTACGTGGGCGTGGACGTGGACGTGGACTTGGACGTGGACGTGGACGTGGACTTGGACGTGGACGTGGACGTGGACGTGGACGTGGTCGTGGACGTGGACGTGGACTTGGACATGGTCGTGAACGTGGACGTGGACGTGGAAGTGGAGTTGGACGTGGACGTGGACGTGGACTTGGACGTGGACTTGGACATAAACTGGACGTGGACGTTGACGTGGACTGGACGTGGACGTGGAGTTGGACGTGGACGTGGTCTTGGACGTGGACGTGGAGTTGGACGTGGACGTGGTCGTGGACGTGGACGTGGTCGTGGACGTGGACGTGGACTTGGACGTGGACGTGGACGTGGACGTGGTCGTGGACGTGGACCTGGTCGTGGACGTGGACGTGGACATGGACGTGGAGGTGGTCGTGGACTAGGAGGTGGTCGTGGACGTGGACGTGGACGTGGACGTGGACGTGGTCGTGGACGTGGTCGTAGACTTCGACGTGGACGTGGAGGTGGTCGTGGACTTGGAGGTGGTCGTGGACGTGGAGGTGGACGTGGACGTGGACGTGGACGTGGTCGTGGACGTGGTCGTGGACTTGGACGTGGACTTGGACGTGGACGTGGACGTGGACGTGGACGTGGACGTGGACTTGGACGGGGACGTGGACGTGGTCGTGGAGGTGGACGTGGACTTGGACTTGGACTTGGACTTGGACGTGGACGTGGACGTGGACTTGGAGGTGGACTTGGAGGTGGACGTGGACGTGGACGTGGACGTGAACGTGGTCGTGGACGTGGACGTGTACGTGGACTTGGACCTGGACTTGGACGTGGACGTGGACGTGGACGTGGACGTGGACCTGGACGTGGACGTGGACCTGGACGTGGACGTGGACCTGGACCTGGACGTGGACGTGGACGTGGACGTGGACCTGGACGTGCTCGTGGACGTGGACGTGGACGTGGACGAGGACGTGGACGTGGACGTGGTCGTGGACGTAGTCGTGGACGTGGACGTGGTGATGTGGACATGGACGTGGACGTGATCGTGGACGTGGGCGTGGACTTGGACTTGGACGTGGACGTGGTCGTGGACGTAGTCGTGGACGTGGACGTGGTGATGTGGACATGGACGTGGACGTGATCGTGGACGTGGGCGTGGACTTGGACTTGGACGTGGACATGGACGTGGACGTGGACGTGGACGTGGACCTGCACGTGGACGTGGACGTGGACGTGGACGTGGACGTGGACGTGGACGTGGGCGTGGACGTGGACGTTGACGTGGACGTGGTCGTGGACCTGGACGTGGACGTGGACGTGGACGTGGACGTAGACGTGGACTTGGACGTGGACTTGGACGTAAACTGGACGTGGACGTTGACGTGGACTGGACGTGGACGTGGAGTTGGACGTGGACGTGGTCTTGGACGTGGACGTGGAGTTGGACGTGGACGTGGACGTGGACGTGGACGTGGTCGTGGACGTGGACGTGGACGTGGACGTGGTCGTGGTCGTGGACGTGGACGTGGTCGTGGACGTGGTCGTGGACGTGGACGTGGACGTTGTCGTGGACGTGGACGTGGTCGTGGACGTGGTCGTGGTCGTGAACGTGGACTTGGACTTGGACGTGGACGTGGACGTGGACTTGGACGTGGACTGGACGTGGTTATGGACGTGGACGTGGTCGTAGTCTTGGACGTGGAAGTGGAGTTGGACGTGGACGTGGACGTGGACGTTGACGTGGACTTGGACGTAAACTGGACGTGGACTGGACATGGACGTGGAGTTGGACGTGGACGTGGTCTTGGACGTGTACGTGGAGTTGGACGTGGACGTGGACGTGGACGTGGACGTTGACGTGGACGTGGACGTGGACTTGGACGTGGACGTGGACGTGGACGTGGACATGGTCGTGGACGTGGAGTTGGTCGTGGATGTGGACGTGGACGTGGACTTGGAGGTGGACGTGGACGTGGACGTGGACGTGGACGTGGACGTGGTCGTGGACGTGGACGTGGACGTGGACGTGGTCGTGGACGTGGTCGTGGACGTGGACGTGGACGTGGTCGTGGACGTGGACGTGGACGTGGACGTAGACGTGGACGTGGACGTGGACGTGGACGTGGACGTGGTCGTGGACGTGGTCGTGGACGTGGACGTGGTGACGTGGACGTGGACGTGGACGTGGACGTGGACGTGGACGTGGACGTGGACGTGGTCGTGGACGTGGACGTGGTCGTGGACGTGGACGTGGACGTGGACGTGGTCGTGGACGTGGTCGTGGACATGGACGTGGTGACGTGGACGTGGACGTGGACGTGGACGTGGACCTGGACGTGGTCGTGGACGTGGACGTGGTCGTGGACGTGGACGTGGACCTCGACGTGGTCGTGGACGTGGACGTGGTCGTGACGTGGAAGTGGACGTGGACCTGGACGTGGACCTGGACGTGGACGTGGACGTGGACGTGGACGTGGACGTGGACCTGGTCGTGGACGTGGACGTGAACGCGGACGTGGTCGTGGACTTGGACGTGGACGTGGAGGTGGTCGTGGACTTGGAGGTGGTCGTGGACGTGGATGTGGACGTCGACGTGGACGTGGACGTGGTCGTGGACGTGGTCGTGGACTTGGACGTGGACTTGGACGTGGACGTGGACGTGGACGTGGACGTGGACTTGGACGGGGACGTGGACGTGGTCGTGGACGTGGACTTGGACTTGGACTTGGACTTGGACGTGGACGTGGACGTGGACGTGGACGTGGACTTGGACGTGGACGTGGACGTGGACTTGGACGTGGACGTAGACGTGGACGTGGACGTGGACGTGGTCGTGGACGTGGACGTGGACTTGGACGTGGTCGTGAACGTGGACGTGGACGTGGAAGTGGAGTTGGACGTGGACGTGGACGTGGACGTGGACGTGGTCGTGGACGTGGACGTGGACGTGGACGTGGACGTGGACGTGGAGTTGGACGTGGACGTGGACGTGGACGTGGACGTGGACTTGGACGTGGTCGTGAACGTGGACGTGGACGTGGAAGTGGAGTTGGACGTGGACGTGGACGTGGACTTGGACGTGGACTTGGACGTAAACTGGACGTGGACGTTGACGTGGACTGGACGTGGACGTGGAGTTGGACGTGGACGTGGTCTTGTACGTGGACGTGGAGTTGGACGTGGACATGGACGTGGACGTGGTCGTGGACGTGGACGTGGACTTGGACGTGGACGTGGACGTGGTCGTGGACGTGGACGTGGTCGTGGGCGTGGACGTGGACGTGGAGGTGGACTTGGAGGTGGTCGTGGACGTGGACGTGGACGTGGTCGTGGACGTGGACGTGGACGTGGACCTGGACGTGGACGTGGACGTGGACGTGGACGTGGTCGTGGACGTGGTCGTGGACGTGGACGTGGTGACGTGGACGTGGACGTGGACGTGGACCTGGACGTGGTCGTGGACGTGGACGTGGTCGTGGACGTGGTCGAGGACGTGGACGTGGACGTGGACGTGGACGTGGACGTGGACCTGGACGCGGTCGTGGACGCGGACACGGACGTGGACGTGGTCGAGGACGTGGACGTGGACGTGGACGTGGACGTGGACGTGGACCTGGACGCGGACGTGGACGCGGACGCGGACGTGGACGTGGACGTGGACTTGGACGTGGACGTGGACGTGGACTTGGAGGTGGTCGTGGACGTGGACGTGGACGTGGACGTGGTCGTGGACGTAGACGTGGACTTGGACGTGGACTTGGACGTGGACGTGGACGTGGACGTGGACCTGCACGTTGACCTGCACGTGGACGTGGACGTGGACTTAGACGTGGTCGTGGACGTGGACGTGAACGTGGACGTGGACGTGGACGTGGTCGTAGACGTGGTCATGGAGGTGGACGTAGTGTCGTAGACGTGGACGTGGACCTGGACGTGGTCGTGGACGTGGACGTGGACGCGGACGTGGTCGTGGACGTGGACGTGGACGTGGTCGTGGACTTGGACGTGGAGGTGGTCGTGGAGGTGGTCATGGACGTGGACATGGACGTGGACGTGGACGTGGACGTGGACGTGGTCGTGGACGTGGTCGTGGACGTGGTCGTGGACGTGGACGTGAACTTGGACGTGGACGTGGACGTGGACCTGGACGTGGACGTGGTCGCCGTGAACTTGGACGTGGACTGGACGTGGACGTTGACGTGGACTGGACGTGGACTTGGACGTGGACGTGGACGTGACGTGGACGTGTTCGTGGACGTGGTCGTGGACGTGGACGTGGACGTGGACGTGGACGTGGACGTGGACTGGACGTGGACGTGATCGTGGACGTGGACGTGGACGTGGTCGTGGTCGTGGACGTGGTCGTGGACGTGGTCGTGGACGTGGTCGTGGACTTGGACGTGGACGTGGAGTTGGACGTGGACCTGGACGTGGACGTGGACGTGGTCGTGGACGTGGACGTGGACTTGGACGTGGACGTGGACGTGGACGTGGACGTGGTCGTGGACGTGGACGTGGTCGTGGACGTGGACGTGGAGGTGGACTTGGAGGTGGTCGTGGACGTGGACGTGGACGTGAACGTGGTCGTGGACGTGGACGTGGACGTGGACCTGGACGTGGACGTGGACGTGGACGTGGACGTGGACGTGGGCGTGGACGTGGACGTGGACGTGGACGTGGACTTGGACGTGGACGTGGACGTGGACGTGGTCGTGGACGTGGACGTGGACGTGGACGTGGACGTGGAGTTGGACGTGGACGTGGACGTGGACGTGGACGTGGACGTGGACGTGGACGTGGTCGTGGACGTGGACGTGGTCGTGGACGTGGACGTGGACGTGGAGGTGGACTTGGAGGTGGTCGTGGACGTGGACGTGGACGTGAACGTGGTCGTGGACGTGGACGTGGACGTGGACGTGGACGTGGACGTGGACGTGGACGTGGACTTGGACGTGGACGTGGACGTGGACGTGGTCGTGGACGTGGACGTGGACGTGGACGTGGACCTGGACCTGGACGTGGACGTGGACGTGGACGTGGACGTGGTCGTGACGTGGACCTGGACGTGCTCGTGGACGTGGACCTAGTCGTGGACGTGGACGTGGACGTGGTCCTCTTTCCACCCTCTGCTTCCACCCCCTCTACCGTGTCGACGACCACATGGCTCGACGTGGTGGCTATACTAGGTTCGGTTGCTATCTACGTCTTATTTTGGGCCGACTCAAAACGTCGACCCCCTACTCCTCTCTCCATCCTCTGCTTCCACCCCCTCTACCTTGTCGACGACCACACGGCTCGGCGTGGTGGCTGTACAAGGTTCGGTCGCTCTCTACGTCTTGTTTTGAGCCGTCTCAAGACGTCGACTCCCTGCTCCTCTCTCCACCCTCTGCTTCCCACCCCTCTACCGCGTCGACGACCACTCGGCTCGACGTGGTGGCTACACTAGGTTCAGTCGCTCTCTACGTCTTGTTTTGGGCCGACTAAAAACGCCGAATTTTCTGCTCCTCTCTCCACCCTCTGCTTCCACCCCCTCTACCGCGTCGACGAACACACGGCTCGACGTGGTGGCTGCACTAGGTTGACTGAAAACGTCGACCCCTGTTCCTCCCTCCACCCTCTGCTTCCACCCCCTCTACCTCGTTGACGACCAAACGGCTCGGCGTGGTGGCAGCACTAGTTTCGGTCGCTCTCTACGTCTTGTTTTGGGCCAACTCAAAACGTCCACTCCCTGCTTCTTTCTCCACCCTCTGCTACTACCCCCTCTACCGTGTCGACGAACACACGGCTCCTCATAGTGGCTACGTCTTTATTTGAGTCGACTCAAAACGCCCACTCCCTGCGCCTCTCTCCATTCTTTGCTTCCACCCCCTCTACCGCGTCCGACGACCACACGGCTCGACATGGACGTGGACGTGGTCGTGGACGTGGACTTGGACGTGAACTTGGAAGTGGACGTGGACGTGGACGTGGTCGTGGACGGGAACTTGGACGTGGACCTGGACGTGGACGTGGACGTGGACGTGGACGTGGACGTGGACCTGGTCGTGGACGTGGACGTGGACGTGGACGTGGACGTGGATGTGGTTGTGGATGTGGACGTGGACGTGGACGTGGACGTAGAC
The DNA here is from genome assembly GCA_947471745.1 of Closterium sp. Naga37s-1. NCBI lineage: Eukaryota > Viridiplantae > Streptophyta > Zygnematophyceae > Desmidiales > Closteriaceae > Closterium > Closterium sp. Naga37s-1. Next base: position 11,433 of record CANJKZ010000675.1, on the reverse strand, counting down.
GTGAACGTGGTCGTGGACGTGGTCGTGGACTTGGACGTAGACTTGGACCGGGACGTGGACCTGGACGTGGACGTGGACGTGGACGTGGACGTGGACGTGGACGTGGACGTGGACCTGGACGTGGTCGTAGACGTGGACGTGGACGTGGACCTGGACGTGGTCGTGGACGTGGTCGCGGACGTGGAAGTGGTGACGTGGACGTGGACGTGGACCTGGACGTGGACGTGGACGTGGACGTGGTCGTGGACGTGGACGTGGACGTGGACGTGGTCGTGGACGTGGACGTGGACGTGGACGTGGACGTGGACGTGGACCTGGTCGTGGACGTGGACGTGGACGTGGACGTGGTCGTGGAGGTGGACGCGGACTTGGACGTGGACGTGGACGTGGACGTGGACGTGGTCGTGGACGTGGACGTGGACTTGGACGTGGACGTGGACGTGGACGTGGACGTGGACTTGGAGGTGGTCGTGGACGTGGACGTGGACGTGGACGTGGTCGTGGAGGTGGACGTGGACGTGGACGTGGACGTGGACGTGGACGTGGACTTGGACGTGGACGTGGACGTGGACGTGGACCTGCACGTTGACCTGGACGTGGACGTGGACGTGGACGTGGACGTGGTCGTGGACGTGGACGTGGTCGTGGACGTGGACGTGGTCGTGGACGTGGACGTGGACCTGGACGTGGACCTGGACGTGGACGTGGACGTGGACGTGGTCGTGGACGTGGACGTGGACGTGGACGTGGACGTGGACGTGGACGTGGACGTGGTCGTGGACGTGGACTTGGTCGTGGACGTGGACGTGAACGTGGACGTGGACTTTGACGTGGACGTGGTCGTGGACGTGGACGTGGACGTGGACGTGGACGTGGTCGTGACGTGGACGTGGACGTGGACGTGGTCGTGACGTGGACGTGGACGTGGACGTGGACGTGGACGTGGTCGTGGACGTGGACGTGGACGTGGACGTGGTCGTGGAAATGGACGTGGACTTGGACGTGGACGTGTACGTGGACGTGGACGTGGACGTGGACGTGGTCGTGGACGTGGACGTGGACTTGGACGTGGACGTGGACGTGGACGTGGACGTGGACTTGGAGGTGGTCGTGGACGTGGACGTGGACGTGGACGTGGTCGTGGAGGTGGACGTGGACGTGGACGTGGACGTGGACTTGGACGTGGACGTGGACGTGGACGTGGACCTGCACGTTGACCTGGACGTGGACGTGGACGTGGACGTGGACGTGGACGTGGTCGTGGACGTGGACGTGGTCGTGGACGTGGACGTGGTCGTGGAGGTGGACGTGGACCTGGACGTGGACCTGGACGTGGACGTGGACGTGGACGTGGTCGTGGACGTGGACCTGGACGTGGACGTGGACGTGGTCGTGGACGTGGACCTGGTCGTGGACGTGGACGTGAACGTGGACGTGGACTTTGACGTGGACGTGGACGTGGACGTGGACGTGGACGTGGACGTGGACGTGGTCGTGACGTGGACGTGGATGTGGACGTGGTCGTGACGTGGACGTGGACTTTGACGTGGACGTGGACGTGGACGTGGACGTGGTCATGACGTGGACGTGGATGTGGACGTGGTCGTGACGTGGACGTGGACGTGGACCTGGACGTAGACCTGGACGTGGACGTGGACGTGGACGTGGACCTTGACGTGGACGTGGACGTGGACGTGGACCTGGTCGTGGACGTGGACATGGACGTGGAGGTGGTCGTGGAATTGGAGGTGGTCGTGGACGTGGACGTGGACGTGGACGTGGACGTGGATGTGGTCGTGGACGTGGTCGTAGACTTCGACGTGGACGTGGAGGTGGTCGTGGACTTGGAGGTGGTCGTGGACGTGGACGTGGACGTGGACGTGGACGTGGTCGTGGACGTGGTCGTGGACTTGGACGTGGACTTGGACGTGGACGTGGACGTGGACATGGATGTGGACTTGGACGGGGACGTGGACGTGGTCGTGGAGGTGGACGTGGGCTTGGACTTGGACTTGGACTTGGACGTGGACGTGGACGTGGACTTGGACGTGGACGTGGACGTGGACGTGGACTTGGACGTGGACGTGGACGTGGACGTGGTCGTGGACGTGGACGTGAACTTGGACGTGGTCGTGGACGTGGTCGTGGACGTGGACGTGGACTTAGACTTGGACGTGGACGTGGACGTGGTCGTGGACGTGGACGTGGACATGGACGTGGACTGGAGGTGGTTGTGAACGTGGACGTGGTCGTGATCTTGGACGTGGAAGTGGAGTTGGACGTGGACGTGGACGTGGACGTGGACGTGGACTTGGACGTGGACTTGGACGTAAACTGGACGTGGACGTTGATGTGGACGTGGATGTGGACGTGGACGTGGACTTGGACGTGGACTTGGACGTAAACTGGACGTGGACGTTGATGTGGACTGGACGTGGACGTGGAGTTGGACGTGGACGTGGTCTTGGACGTAGACGTGGACGTGGACGTGGTCGTGGACGTGGACGTGGTCGTGGACGTGGACGTGGACGTGGAGGTGGACTTGGAGGTGGTCGTGGACGTGGACGTGGACGTGGACGTGGACTTGGACGTGGACGTGGACGTGGACGTGGACGTGGACGTGGACGTGGACGTGGACGTGGACGTGGACGTGGACGTGGACCTGGACGTGGTCGTGGACGTGGACGTGGACGTGGACGTGGTCGTGGACGTGGTCGTGGACGTGGACGTGGTGACGTGGACGTGGACGTGGACGTGGTCGTGGTCGTGGACGTGGACGTGGTCGTGGACGTGGACGTGGACCTGGACGTGGTCGTGGACGTGGACGTGGACGTGGACGTGGACGTGGACGTGGACGTGGACGTGGACGTGGACGTGGTCGTGGACGTGGACGTGGTCGTGGACGTGGACGTGGACGTGGACGTGGACGTGGTCGTGGACGTGGAGGTGGACGTGGACGTGGACGTGGACGTACGTGGACGTGGTCGTGGACGTGGACGTGGTCGTGGACGTGGACGTGGACGTGGACCTGGAGGTGGACTTGGTCGTGGACGTGGACGTGGACGTGGACGTGGACGTGGACTTGGACGTGGACGTGGACGTGGACGTGGACGTGGACGTGGACGTGGACTTGGACGTGGACGTGGTCGTGGACTTGGACGTGGACGTGGACGTGGTCGTGGACCTGGACGTGGACGTGGACGTGGACTTGGACGTGGTCGTGGACGTGGACGTGGACGTGGACGTGGTCGTGGAGGTGGTCGTGGAGGTGGACGTGGACGTGGACGTGGACGTGGACGTGGTCGTGGACGTGGTCGTGGACGTGGACGTGGACGTGGACGTGGACGTGGACGTGGTCGTGGACGTGGACGTGGACGTGGACGTGGACGTGGACGTGGTCGTGGACGTGGACGTGGACGTGGACGTGGTCGTGGACGTGGACGTGGACGTGGACGTGGTCGTGGACGTGGTCGTGGACGTGGTCGTGGACGTGGACGTAGACGTGGTCGTGGACGTGGTCGTGGACGTGGACGTGGACTTGGACTTAGACGTGGACGTGGACGTAGACCTGGACGTGGACGTGGTCGCCGTGGACGTGGACGTGGACTAGACGTGGACGTGGACGTGGACGTGGACGAGACGTGGACGTGGACGTGGATTTTGACGTGGACGTGGACTTGGACGTGGACGTGGACTGGACGTGGACGTGATCGTGGACGTGGTTGTGGATGTGGACGTGGACGTGGTCGTGGAGGTGGATGTGGTCGTGGACGTGGACGTGGACGTGGACGTGGACGTGGACGTGGTCGTGGACGTGGACGTGGACGTGGACGTCGACGTGGACCTGGACGTGGACGTGGACGTGGACGTGGACGTGGGCGTGGTCGTGGACCTGGACCTGGACCTGGACGTGGACGTGGACGTGGACGTGGACGTGGACGTGGACGTGGACGTGGACGTGGACGTGGACGTCGACGTGGACCTGGACGTGGACGTGGACGTGGACGTGGGCGTGGTCGTGGACGTGGACCTGGACCTGGACGTGGACGTGGACGTGGACGTGGACGTGGACGTGGACGTGGACGTGGTCGTGGACGTGGACGTGGACGTGGACGTGGACGTGGACGTGGACCTGGTCGTGGACGTGGACGTGGACGTGGACGTGGTCGTGGAGGTGGACGTGGACTTGGACGTGGACGTGGACGTGGACGTGGACGTGGACGTGGTCGTGACGTGGACGTGGTCGTGGACGTGGACGTGGACTTGGACGTGGACGTGGACGTGGACGTGGACGTGGACGTGGACTTGGAGGTGGTCGTGGACGTGGACGTGGACGTGGACGTGGTCGTGGAGGTGGACGTGGACGTGGACGTGGACGTGGACTTGGACGTGGACGTGGACGTGGACGTGGACCTGCACGTTGACCTGGACGTGGACGTGGACGTGGACGTGGACGTGGACGTGGACGTGGACGTGGACCTGCACGTTGACGTGGACGTGGACGTGGACGTGGACGTGGACGTGGACGTGGTCGTGGACGTGGACGTGGTCGTGGACGTGGACGTGGTCGTGGATGTGGACGTGGACCTGGACGTGGACCTGGACGTGGACATGGACGTGGACGTGGTCGTGGACGTGGACGTGGACGTGGACGTGGTCGTGGACGTGGACTTGGTCGTGGACGTGGACGTGAACGTGGACGTGGATTTTGACGTGGACGTGGTCGTGGACGTGGACGTGGACGTGGACGTGGTCGTGACGTGGACGTGGACGTGGACGTGGTCGTGACGTGGACGTGGACGTGGACCTGGACGTAGACCTGGACGTGGACGTGGACGTGGACCTTGACGTGGACGTGGACGTGGACGTGGACCTGGTCGTGGACGTGGACGTGGACATGGACGTGGAGGTGGTCGTGGAATTGGAGGTGGTCGTGGACGTGGACGTGGACGTGGACGTGGACGTGGACGTGGTCGTGGACGTGGTCGTAGACTTCGACGTGGACGTGGAGGTGGTCGTGGACTTGGAGGTGGTCGTGGACGTGGACGTGGACGTGGACGTGGACGTGGTCGTGGACGTGGTCGTGGACTTGGACGTGGACTTGGACGTGGACGTGGACGTGGACGTGGATGTGGACTTGGACGGGGACGTGGACGTGGTCGTGGAGGTGGACGTGGGCTTGGACTTGGACTTGGACTTGGACGTGGACGTGGACGTGGACTTGGACGTGGACGTGGACGTGGACGTGGACTTGGACGTGGACGTGGACGTGGACGTGGTCGTGGACGTGGACGTGAACTTGGACGTGGTCGTGGACGTGGTCGTGGACGTGGACGTGGACTTAGACTTGGACGTGGACGTGGACGTGGTCGTGGACGTGGACGTGGACATGGACGTGGACTGGAGGTGGTTGTGAACGTGGACGTGGTCGTGATCTTGGACGTGGAAGTGGAGTTGGACGTGGACGTGGACGTGGACGTGGACGTGGACTTGGACGTGGACTTGGACGTAAACTGGACGTGGACGTTGATGTGGACGTGGACGTGGACGTGGACTTGGACGTGGACTTGGACGTAAACTGGACGTGGACGTTGATGTGGACTGGACGTGGACGTGGAGTTGGACGTGGACGTGGTCTTGGACGTGGACGTGGACGTGGACGTGGACGTGGTCGTGGACGTGGACGTGGTCGTGGACGTGGACGTGGACGTGGAGGTGGACTTGGAGGTGGTCGTGGACGTGGACGTGGACGTGGACGTGGACTTGGACGTGGACGTGGACGTGGACCTGGACGTGGACGTGGACGTGGACGTGGACGTGGACTTGGACGTGGAAGTGGACGTGGTCGTGGACGTGGACGTGAACTTGGACGTGGTCGTGGACGTGGTCGTGGACGTGGACGTGAACTTAGACTTGGACGTGGACGTGGACGTGGTCGTGGACGTGGACGTGGACATGGACGTGGACTGGAGGTGGTTGTGAACGTGGACGTGGTCGTGATCTTGGACGTGGAAGTGGAGTTGGACGTGGACGTGGACGTGGACGTGGACGTGGACTTGGACGTGGACTTGGACGTAAACTGGACGTGGACGTTGATGTGGACGTGGACGTGGACGTGGACTTGGACGTGGACTTGGACGTAAACTGGACGTGGACGTTGATGTGGACTGGACGTGGACGTGGAGTTGGACGTGGACGTGGTCTTGGACGTGGACGTGGACGTGGACGTGGTCGTGGACGTGGACGTGGTCGTGGACGTGGACGTGGACGTGGAGGTGGACTTGGAGGTGGTCGTGGACGTGGACGTGGACGTGGACGTGGACTTGGACGTGGACGTGGACGTGGACCTGGACGTGGACGTGGACGTGGACGTGGACGTGGACCTGGACGTGGACGTGGACGTGGACGTGGACGTGGACCTGGACGTGGTCGTGGACGTGGACGTGGAGGTGGACGTGGACGTGGAGGTGGACTTGGAGGTGGTCGTGGACGTGGACGTGGACGTGGACGTGGACTTGGACGTGGACGTGGACGTGGACCTGGACGTGGACGTGGACGTGGACGTGGACGTGGACGTGGACGTGGACGTGGACGTGGACGTGGTCGTGGACGTGGACGTGAACTTGGACGTGGTCGTGGACGTGGTCGTGGACGTGGACGTGGACTTAGACTTGGACGTGGACGTGGACGTGGTCGTGGACGTGGACGTGGACATGGACGTGGACTGGAGGTGGTTGTGAACGTGGACGTGGTCGTGATCTTGGACGTGGAAGTGGAGTTGGACGTGGACGTGGACGTGGACGTGGACGTGGACTTGGACGTGGACTTGGACGTAAACTGGACGTGGACGTTGATGTGGACGTGGACGTGGACGTGGACTTGGACGTGGACTTGGACGTAAACTGGACGTGGACGTTGATGTGGACTGGACGTGGACGTGGAGTTGGACGTGGACGTGGTCTTGGACGTGGACGTGGACGTGGACGTGGTCGTGGACGTGGACGTGGTCGTGGACGTGGACGTGGACGTGGAGGTGGACTTGGAGGTGGTCGTGGACGTGGACGTGGACGTGGACGTGGACGTGGACTTGGACGTGGACGTGGACGTGGACCTGGACGTGGACGTGGACGTGGACGTGGACGTGGACCTGGACGTGGACGTGGACGTGGACGTGGACGTGGACCTGGACGTGGTCGTGGACGTGGACGTGGACGTGGACGTGGTCGTGGACGTGGTCGTGGACGTGGACGTGGTGACGTGGACGTGGACGTGGACGTGGACGTGGTCGTGGACGTGGACGTGGTCGTGGACGTGGACGTGGACCTGGACGTGGTCGTGGACGTGGACGTGGACGTGGACGTGGTCGTGGACGTGGACGTGGACGTGGTCGTGGACGTGGACGTGGTCGTGGACGTGGACGTGGACGTGGACGTGGACGTGGTCGTGGACGTGGAGGTGGACGTGGACGTGGACGTGGACGTACGTGGACGTGGTCGTGGACGTGGACGTGGTCGTGGACGTGGACGTGGACGTGGACCTGGAGGTGGACTTGGTCGTGGACGTGGACGTGGACGTGGACGTGGACGTGGACGTGGTCGTGGACGTGGTCGTGGACGTGGACGTGGACGTGGACGTGGACGTGGACGTGGACGTGGACGTGGACGTGGACGTGGACGTGGATGTGGACGTGGACGTGGTCGTGGACGTGGACGTGGACGTGGTTGTGGATGTGGACCTGGACGTGGACGTGGTCGCCGTGGACGTGGACGTGGACTAGACGTGGACGTGGACGTGGACGTGGACGTGGACGGGACGTTGACGTGGACGTGGATTTTGACGTGGACGTGGACTTGGACGTGGACGTGGACTGGACGTGGACGTGATCGTGGACGTGGTTGTGGATGTGGACGTGGACGTGGTCGTGGAGGTGGATGTGGTCGTGGACGTGGACGTGGACGTGGACGTGGACGTGGACGTGGTCGTGGACGTGGACGTGGACGTGGACGTGGACCTGGACGTGGACGTGGACGTGGACGTGGACGTGGGCGTGGTCGTGGATGTGGACCTGGACCTGGACGTGGACGTGGACGTGGTCGTGGACGTGGACCTCGTCGTGGACGTGGACGTGGACGTGGACTCGGACGTGGACGTGGACGTGGACGTGGACGTGGACGTGGACCTGGTCGTGGACGTGGACGTGGACGTGGACGTGGTCGTGGAGGTGGACGTGGACTTGGACGTGGACGTGGTCGTGGACGTGGACGTGGACGTGGACGTGGTCGTGGACGTGGACGTGGACTTGGACGTGGACGTGGACGTGGACGTGGACGTGGACGTGGACTTGGAGGTGGTCGTGGACGTGGACGTGGACGTGGTCGTGGAGGTGGACGTGGACGTGGACGTGGACGTGGACTTGGACGTGGACGTGGACGTGGACGTGGACCTGCACGTTGACCTGGACGTGGACGTGGACGTGGACGTGGACGTGGTCGTGGACGTGGACGTGGTCGTGGACGTGGACGTGGTCGTGGAGGTGGACGTGGACCTGGACGTGGACCTGGACGTGGACGTGGACGTGGACGTGGTCGTGGACGTGGACCTGGACGTGGACGTGGACGTGGTCGTGGACGTGGACCTGGTCGTGGACGTGGACGTGAACGTGGACGTGGACTTTGACGTGGACGTGGACGTGGACGTGGACGTGGACGTGGACGTGGTCGTGACGTGGACGTGGATGTGGACGTGGTCGTGACGTGGACGTGGACTTTGACGTGGACGTGGACGTGGACGTGGACGTGGTCGTGACGTGGACGTGGATGTGGACGTGGTCGTGACGTGGACGTGGACGTGGACCTGGACGTAGACCTGGACGTGGACGTGGACGTGGACGTGGACCTTGACGTGGACGTGGACGTGGACGTGGACCTGGTCGTGGACGTGGACGTGGACATGGACGTGGAGGTGGTCGTGGAATTGGAGGTGGTCGTGGACGTGGACGTGGACGTGGACGTGGTCGTGGACGTGGTCGTGGACTTCGACGTGGACTTGGACGTGGACGTGGACGTGGACGTGGACGTGGACTTGGACGGGGACGTGGACGTGGTCGTGGAGGTGGACGTGGACTTGGACTTGGACTTGGACTTGGACGTGGACGTGGACGTGGTCGTGGACGTGGACCTGGACGTGGACGTGGACGTGGTCGTGGACGTGGACCTGGTCGTGGACGTGGACGTGAACGTGGACGTGGACTTTGACGTGGACGTGGACGTGGACGTGGACGTGGACGTGGACGTGGTCGTGACGTGGACGTGGATGTGGACGTGGTCGTGACGTGGACGTGGACTTTGACGTGGACGTGGACGTGGACGTGGACGTGGTCGTGACGTGGACGTGGATGTGGACGTGGTCGTGACGTGGACGTGGACGTGGACCTGGACGTAGACCTGGACGTGGACGTGGACGTGGACGTGGACCTTGACGTGGACGTGGACGTGGACGTGGACCTGGTCGTGGACGTGGACGTGGACATGGACGTGGAGGTGGTCGTGGAATTGGAGGTGGTCGTGGACGTGGACGTGGACGTGGACGTGGTCGTGGACGTGGTCGTGGACTTCGACGTGGACTTGGACGTGGACGTGGACGTGGACGTGGACGTGGACTTGGACGGGGACGTGGACGTGGTCGTGGAGGTGGACGTGGACTTGGACTTGGACTTGGACTTGGACGTGGACGTGGACGTGGACTTGGACGTGGACGTGGACGTGGACGTGGACTTGGACGTGGACGTGGACGTGGTCGTGGACGTGGACGTGAACTTGGACGTGGTCGTGGACGTGGTCGTGGACGTGGACGTGGACTTAGACTTGGACGTGGACGTGGACGTGGTCGTGGACGTGGACGTGGACATGCACGTGGACTGGAGGTGGTTGTGAACGTGGACGTGGTCGTGATCTTGGACGTGGAAGTGGAGTTGGACGTGGACGTGGACGTGGACGTGGACTTGGACGTGGACTTGGACGTAAACTGGACGTGGACGTTGATGTGGACGTGGACGTGGACGTGGACGTGGACTTGGACGTGGACTTGGACGTAAACTGGACGTGGACGTTGATGTGGACTGGACGTGGACGTGGAGTTGGACGTGGACGTGGTCTTGGACGTGGACGTGGACGTGGACGTGGTCGTGGACGTGGACGTGGTCGTGGACGTGGACGTGGACGTGGAGGTGGACTTGGAGGTGGTCGTGGACGTGGACGTGGACGTGGACGTGGACTTGGACGTGGACGTGGACGTGGACCTGGACGTGGACGTGGACGTGGACGTGGACGTGGACGTGGACCTGGACGTGGACGTGGACGTGGACGTGGACGTGGACGTGGACCTGGACGTGGTCGTGGACGTGGACGTGGACGTGGACGTGGTCGTGGACGTGGTCGTGGACGTGGACGTGGTGACGTGGACGTGGACGTGGACGTGGACGTGGTGACGTGGACGTGGACGTGGACGTGGACGTGGTCGTGGACGTGGACGTGGTCGTGGACGTGGACGTGGACGTGGACGTGGACGTGGACGTACGTGGACGTGGACGTACGTGGACGTGGTCGTGGACGTGGACGTGGTCGTGGACGTGGACGTGGACGTGGACCTGGAGGTGGACTTGGTCGTGGACGTGGACGTGGACGTGGACGTGGACGTGGACTTGGACGTGGACGTGGACGTGGACGTGGACGTGGACTTGGACGTGGACGTGGTCGTGGACGTGGACGTGGACGTGGACGTGGTTGTGGACCTGGACGTGGACGTGGACGTGGACGTGGACGTGGACTTGGACGTGGTCGTGGACGTGGACGTGGACGTGGACGTGGACGTGGACGTGGTCGTGGTCGTGGAGGTGGACGTGGACGTGGACGTGGACGTGGACGTGGACGTGGACGTGGTCGTGGACGTGGTCGTGGACGTGGACGTGGACGTGGACGTGGACGTGGACGTGGACGTGGTCGTGGACGTGGACGTGGACGTGGACGTGGACGTGGTCGTGGACGTGGACGTGGACGTGGACGTGGACGTGGACGTGGACGTGGACGTGGTCGTGGACGTGGTCGTGGACGTGGTCGTGGATGTGGACGTGGACGTGGTCGTGGACGTGGTCGTGGACGTGGACGTGGACGTGGACTTGACGTGGAGTGGACGTAGACCTGGACGTGGACGTGGGTCGACGTGGACGTGGACGGGACTAGACGTGGACGTGGACGTGGACGTGGACGGGACGTGGACGTGGACGTGGATTTTGACGTGGACGTGGACTTGGACGTGGACGTGGACTGGACGTGGACGTGGATCGTGGACGTGGTTGTGGATGTGGACGTGGACGTGGTCGTGGATGTGGATGTGGACGTGGACGTGGACGTGGACGTGGACGTGGTCGTGGACGTC
>CANJKZ010000674.1:0-59218 GCA_947471745.1 Closterium sp. Naga37s-1 | reverse complement strand
GCAAGCATGCTTTCGGACGCAAGCATGCTTCCGGACGCAAGCATGCTTTCGGACGCAAGCATGCTTTCGGACGCAAGCATGCTTCCGGACGCAAGCATGCTTCCGGACGCAAGCATGCTTTCGGACGCAAGCATGCTTTCCGGACGCAAGCATGCTTCCGGACGCAAGCATGCTTCCGGACGCAAGCATGCTTTCGGACGCAAGCATGCTTTCGGACGCAAGCATGCTTTCGGACGCAAGCATGCTTCCGGACGCAAGCATGCTTCCGGACGCAAGCATGCTTCCGGACGCAAGCATGCTTTCGGACGCAAGCATGCTTCCGGACGCAAGCATGCTTCGGACGCAAGCATGCTTTCGGACGCAAGCATGCTTTCGGACGCAAGCATGCTTCCGGACGCAAGCATGCTTTCGGACGCAAGCATGCTTCCGGACGCAAGCATGCTTCGGACGCAAGCATGCTTCCGGACGCAAGCATGCTTCCGGACGCAAGCATGCTTCCGGACGCAAGCATGCTTTCGGACGCAAGCATGCTTTCGGACGCAAGCATGCTTTCGGACGCAAGCATGCTTCCGGACGCAAGCATGCTTTCGGACGCAAGCATGCTTCGGACGCAAGCATGCTTTCGGACGCAAGCATGCTTTCGGACGCAAGCATGCTTTCGGACGCAAGCATGCTTTCGGACGCAAGCATGCTTCGGACGCAAGCATGCTTTCGGACGCAAGCATGCTTTCGGACGCAAGCATGCTTTCGGACGCAAGCATGCTTCCGGACGCAAGCATGCTTCCGGACGCAAGCATGCTTCCGGACGCAAGCATGCTTCGGACGCAAGCATGCTTCCGGACGCAAGCATGCTTCCGGACGCAAGCATGCTTCGGACGCAAGCATGCTTTCGGACGCAAGCATGCTTTCGGACGCAAGCATGCTTCGGACGCAAGCATGCTTCCGGACGCAAGCATGCTTTCGGACGCAAGCATGCTTCGGACGCAAGCATGCTTCGGACGCAAGCATGCTTCGGACGCAAGCATGCTTCCGGACGCAAGCATGCTTTCGGACGCAAGCATGCTTCGGACGCAAGCATGCTTTCGGACGCAAGCATGCTTCCGACGCAAGCATGCTTTCGGACGCAAGCATGCTTCCGGACGCAAGCATGCTTTCGGACGCAAGCATGCTTCCGGACGCAAGCATGCTTTCGGACGCAAGCATGCTTCCGGACGCAAGCATGCTTTCGGACGCAAGCATGCTTCCGGACGCAAGCATGCTTTCGGACGCAAGCATGCTTCCGGACGCAAGCATGCTTTCGGACGCAAGCATGCTTCCGGACGCAAGCATGCTTTCGGACGCAAGCATGCTTTCGGACGCAAGCATGCTTTCGGACGCAAGCATGCTTTCGGACGCAAGCATGCTTTCGGACGCAAGCATGCTTCCGGACGCAAGCATGCTTCGGACGCAAGCATGCTTCGGACGCAAGCATGCTTTCGGACGCAAGCATGCTTTCGGACGCAAGCATGCTTCCGGACGCAAGCATGCTTTCGGACGCAAGCATGCTTCGGACGCAAGCATGCTTTCGGACGCAAGCATGCTTTCGGACGCAAGCATGCTTTCGGACGCAAGCATGCTTCCGGACGCAAGCATGCTTCGGACGCAAGCATGCTTCGGACGCAAGCATGCTTCCGGAACGCAAGCATGCTTCCGGACGCAAGCATGCTTCCGGACGCAAGCATGCTTTCGGACGCAAGCATGCTTCGGACGCAAGCATGCTTCGGACGCAAGCATGCTTTCGGACGCAAGCATGCTTTCGGACGCAAGCATGCTTTCGGACGCAAGCATGCTTTCGGACGCAAGCATGCTTTCGGACGCAAGCATGCTTCGGACGCAAGCATGCTTTCGGACGCAAGCATGCTTTCGGACGCAAGCATGCTTTCGGACGCAAGCATGCTTTCGGACGCAAGCATGCTTTCGGACGCAAGCATGCTTCCGACGCAAGCATGCTTCGGACGCAAGCATGCTTCCGGACGCAAGCATGCTTTCGGACGCAAGCATGCTTTCGGACGCAAGCATGCTTCCGGACGCAAGCATGCTTTCGGACGCAAGCATGCTTTCGGACGCAAGCATGCTTTCGGACGCAAGCATGCTTTCGGACGCAAGCATGCTTTCGGACGCAAGCATGCTTCGGACGCAAGCATGCTTCGGACGCAAGCATGCTTCGGACGCAAGCATGCTTCCGGACGCAAGCATGCTTCCGGACGCAAGCATGCTTTCGGACGCAAGCATGCTTCCGGACGCAAGCATGCTTTCGGACGCAAGCATGCTTTCGGACGCAAGCATGCTTCCGGACGCAAGCATGCTTCGGACGCAAGCATGCTTCCGGACGCAAGCATGCTTTCGGACGCAAGCATGCTTCGGACGCAAGCATGCTTCCGGACGCAAGCATGCTTCCGGACGCAAGCATGCTTTCGGACGCAAGCATGCTTCCGACGCAAGCATGCTTTCGGACGCAAGCATGCTTCCGGACGCAAGCATGCTTCGGAACGCAAGCATGCTTCCGAACGCAAGCATGCTTTCGGACGCAAGCATGCTTTCGGACGCAAGCATGCTTTCGGACGCAAGCATGCTTTCGGACGCAAGCATGCTTTCGGACGCAAGCATGCTTCCGGACGCAAGCATGCTTTCGGACGCAAGCATGCTTCCGGACGCAAGCATGCTTTCGGACGCAAGCATGCTTCCGGACGCAAGCATGCTTCGGACGCAAGCATGCTTCCGAACGCAAGCATGCTTTCGGACGCAAGCATGCTTCCGGACGCAAGCATGCTTTCGGACGCAAGCATGCTTCGGACGCAAGCATGCTTTCGGACGCAAGCATGCTTCCGGACGCAAGCATGCTTCGGACGCAAGCATGCTTCGGACGCAAGCATGCTTTCGGACGCAAGCATGCTTCCGGACGCAAGCATGCTTTCGGACGCAAGCATGCTTTCGGACGCAAGCATGCTTTCCAACGCAAGCATGCTTTCGGACGCAAGCATGCTTCCGGACGCAAGCATGCTTTCGGACGCAAGCATGCTTCCGGACGCAAGCATGCTTTCGGACGCAAGCATGCTTCCGGACGCAAGCATGCTTTCGGACGCAAGCATGCTTCCGGACGCAAGCATGCTTCCGGACGCAAGCATGCTTCCGGACGCAAGCATGCTTTCGGACGCAAGCATGCTTCCGGACGCAAGCATGCTTTCGGACGCAAGCATGCTTTCGGACGCAAGCATGCTTCGGACGCAAGCATGCTTCCGGACGCAAGCATGCTTCCGACGCAAGCATGCTTTCGGACGCAAGCATGCTTCCGGACGCAAGCATGCTTCGGACGCAAGCATGCTTCCGGACGCAAGCATGCTTCGGACGCAAGCATGCTTCCGGACGCAAGCATGCTTCCGGACGCAAGCATGCTTCGGACGCAAGCATGCTTCCGGACGCAAGCATGCTTCCGGACGCAAGCATGCTTCGGACGCAAGCATGCTTTCGGACGCAAGCATGCTTTCGGACGCAAGCATGCTTCCGGACGCAAGCATGCTTCCGGACGCAAGCATGCTTCCGGACGCAAGCATGCTTTCGGACGCAAGCATGCTTCCGGACGCAAGCATGCTTTCGGACGCAAGCATGCTTTCGGACGCAAGCATGCTTTCGGACGCAAGCATGCTTTCGGACGCAAGCATGCTTCCGGACGCAAGCATGCTTTCGGACGCAAGCATGCTTCCGGACGCAAGCATGCTTTCGGACGCAAGCATGCTTCCGGACGCAAGCATGCTTCGGACGCAAGCATGCTTCCGAACGCAAGCATGCTTTCGGACGCAAGCATGCTTCCGGACGCAAGCATGCTTTCGGACGCAAGCATGCTTCCGGACGCAAGCATGCTTTCGGACGCAAGCATGCTTCCGGACGCAAGCATGCTTCGGACGCAAGCATGCTTCCGAACGCAAGCATGCTTCGGACGCAAGCATGCTTTCGGACGCAAGCATGCTTCCGGACGCAAGCATGCTTCGGACGCAAGCATGCTTTCGGACGCAAGCATGCTTCCGGACGCAAGCATGCTTTCGGACGCAAGCATGCTTTCGGACGCAAGCATGCTTCCGGACGCAAGCATGCTTCCGGACGCAAGCATGCTTCGGACGCAAGCATGCTTTCGGACGCAAGCATGCTTTCGAACGCAAGCATGCTTCCGGACGCAAGCATGCTTCCGGACGCAAGCATGCTTTCGGACGCAAGCATGCTTTCGGACGCAAGCATGCTTCGGACGCAAGCATGCTTTCGAACGCAAGCATGCTTTCGGACGCAAGCATGCTTCCGGACGCAAGCATGCTTTCGGACGCAAGCATGCTTCCGGACGCAAGCATGCTTCCGGACGCAAGCATGCTTCCGAACGCAAGCATGCTTTCGGACGCAAGCATGCTTCCGGACGCAAGCATGCTTTCGGACGCAAGCATGCTTTCGGACGCAAGCATGCTTTCCAACGCAAGCATGCTTCGGACGCAAGCATGCTTTCGGACGCAAGCATGCTTTCGGACGCAAGCATGCTTCCGGACGCAAGCATGCTTTCGGACGCAAGCATGCTTCCGGACGCAAGCATGCTTCGGACGCAAGCATGCTTCCGGACGCAAGCATGCTTTCGGACGCAAGCATGCTTCCGGACGCAAGCATGCTTTCGGACGCAAGCATGCTTCCGGACGCAAGCATGCTTTCGGACGCAAGCATGCTTCCGGACGCAAGCATGCTTCGGACGCAAGCATGCTTCCGGACGCAAGCATGCTTCCGGACGCAAGCATGCTTTCGGACGCAAGCATGCTTCCGGACGCAAGCATGCTTCGGACGCAAGCATGCTTCCGGACGCAAGCATGCTTTCGGACGCAAGCATGCTTTCGGACGCAAGCATGCTTTCGGACGCAAGCATGCTTCCGGACGCAAGCATGCTTCCGGACGCAAGCATGCTTCGGACGCAAGCATGCTTTCGGACGCAAGCATGCTTTCGGACGCAAGCATGCTTCCGGACGCAAGCATGCTTTCGGACGCAAGCATGCTTTCGGACGCAAGCATGCTTCCGGACGCAAGCATGCTTTCGGACGCAAGCATGCTTCCGGACGCAAGCATGCTTTCGGACGCAAGCATGCTTCCGGACGCAAGCATGCTTTCGGACGCAAGCATGCTTTCGGACGCAAGCATGCTTCCGGACGCAAGCATGCTTCGGACGCAAGCATGCTTCCGGACGCAAGCATGCTTCGGACGCAAGCATGCTTTCGGACGCAAGCATGCTTTCGGACGCAAGCATGCTTCCGGACGCAAGCATGCTTCGGACGCAAGCATGCTTCCGGACGCAAGCATGCTTTCGGACGCAAGCATGCTTTCGGACGCAAGCATGCTTTCGGACGCAAGCATGCTTCCGGACGCAAGCATGCTTCCGGACGCAAGCATGCTTTCGGACGCAAGCATGCTTTCGGACGCAAGCATGCTTTCGAACGCAAGCATGCTTCGGACGCAAGCATGCTTCGGACGCAAGCATGCTTTCGGACGCAAGCATGCTTTCGGACGCAAGCATGCTTTCGGACGCAAGCATGCTTCCGGACGCAAGCATGCTTCGGACGCAAGCATGCTTTCGGACGCAAGCATGCTTTCGGACGCAAGCATGCTTTCGACGCAAGCATGCTTTCGGACGCAAGCATGCTTCCGGACGCAAGCATGCTTTCGGACGCAAGCATGCTTCGGACGCAAGCATGCTTCCGGACGCAAGCATGCTTCGCAAGACGCAAGCATGCTTCGGACGCAAGCATGCTTTCGGACGCAAGCATGCTTTCGGACGCAAGCATGCTTCCGGACGCAAGCATGCTTTCGGACGCAAGCATGCTTCCGGACGCAAGCATGCTTTCGGACGCAAGCATGCTTTCGGACGCAAGCATGCTTTCGGACGCAAGCATGCTTTCGGACGCAAGCATGCTTTCGGACGCAAGCATGCTTTCGGACGCAAGCATGCTTTCGGACGCAAGCATGCTTTCGGACGCAAGCATGCTTCGGACGCAAGCATGCTTTCGGACGCAAGCATGCTTCGGACGCAAGCATGCTTCGGACGCAAGCATGCTTTCGGACGCAAGCATGCTTTCGGACGCAAGCATGCTTTCGGACGCAAGCATGCTTCCGGACGCAAGCATGCTTTCGGACGCAAGCATGCTTTGGACGCAAGCATGCTTCCGGACGCAAGCATGCTTCCGGACGCAAGCATGCTTTCGGACGCAAGCATGCTTCGGACGCAAGCATGCTTTCGGACGCAAGCATGCTTCCGGACGCAAGCATGCTTCGGACGCAAGCATGCTTCCGGACGCAAGCATGCTTTCGGACGCAAGCATGCTTTCGGACGCAAGCATGCTTTCGGACGCAAGCATGCTTTCGGACGCAAGCATGCTTTCGGACGCAAGCATGCTTCCGGACGCAAGCATGCTTTCGGACGCAAGCATGCTTCCGGACGCAAGCATGCTTTCGGACGCAAGCATGCTTCCGGACGCAAGCATGCTTCTCGAACGCAAGCATGCTTCCGGACGCAAGCATGCTTCGGACGCAAGCATGCTTCCGGACGCAAGCATGCTTTCGGACGCAAGCATGCTTCCGGACGCAAGCATGCTTTCGGACGCAAGCATGCTTCGGACGCAAGCATGCTTTCGGACGCAAGCATGCTTCCGGACGCAAGCATGCTTCCGGACGCAAGCATGCTTCGGACGCAAGCATGCTTCCGGACGCAAGCATGCTTCCGGACGCAAGCATGCTTCGGACGCAAGCATGCTTCCGGACGCAAGCATGCTTCCGGACGCAAGCATGCTTTCGGACGCAAGCATGCTTCCGGACGCAAGCATGCTTCGGACGCAAGCATGCTTTCCGAACGCAAGCATGCTTCCGGACGCAAGCATGCTTTCGGACGCAAGCATGCTTTCGGACGCAAGCATGCTTCCGGACGCAAGCATGCTTCCGGACGCAAGCATGCTTTCGGACGCAAGCATGCTTCGGACGCAAGCATGCTTTCGACGCAAGCATGCTTCCGGACGCAAGCATGCTTCCGGACGCAAGCATGCTTCGGACGCAAGCATGCTTTCGGACGCAAGCATGCTTCGGACGCAAGCATGCTTTCGGACGCAAGCATGCTTCCGGACGCAAGCATGCTTCCGGACGCAAGCATGCTTTCGGACGCAAGCATGCTTCGGACGCAAGCATGCTTCGGACGCAAGCATGCTTTCGGACGCAAGCATGCTTTCGGACGCAAGCATGCTTCCGGACGCAAGCATGCTTCGGACGCAAGCATGCTTCCGGACGCAAGCATGCTTTCGGACGCAAGCATGCTTTCGGACGCAAGCATGCTTTCGGACGCAAGCATGCTTTCGGACGCAAGCATGCTTTCGGACGCAAGCATGCTTCGGACGCAAGCATGCTTTCGGACGCAAGCATGCTTCCGGACGCAAGCATGCTTTCGGACGCAAGCATGCTTCGGACGCAAGCATGCTTTCGGACGCAAGCATGCTTTCGGACGCAAGCATGCTTTCGGACGCAAGCATGCTTTCGGACGCAAGCATGCTTTCGGACGCAAGCATGCTTTCGGACGCAAGCATGCTTTCGGACGCAAGCATGCTTCGGACGCAAGCATGCTTTCGGACGCAAGCATGCTTCGGACGCAAGCATGCTTTCGGACGCAAGCATGCTTTCGGACGCAAGCATGCTTCGGACGCAAGCATGCTTTCGGACGCAAGCATGCTTCCGGACGCAAGCATGCTTCCGGACGCAAGCATGCTTTCGGACGCAAGCATGCTTCCGGACGCAAGCATGCTTTCGGACGCAAGCATGCTTCGGACGCAAGCATGCTTCGGACGCAAGCATGCTTCCGGACGCAAGCATGCTTCGGACGCAAGCATGCTTTCGGACGCAAGCATGCTTCCGGACGCAAGCATGCTTCGGACGCAAGCATGCTTCCGGACGCAAGCATGCTTCCGGACGCAAGCATGCTTTCGGACGCAAGCATGCTTTCGGACGCAAGCATGCTTCGGACGCAAGCATGCTTCGGACGCAAGCATGCTTTCGGACGCAAGCATGCTTCGGACGCAAGCATGCTTTCGGACGCAAGCATGCTTCGGACGCAAGCATGCTTCCGGACGCAAGCATGCTTTCGGACGCAAGCATGCTTCGGACGCAAGCATGCTTTCGGACGCAAGCATGCTTCGGACGCAAGCATGCTTCGGACGCAAGCATGCTTCCGGACGCAAGCATGCTTTCGGACGCAAGCATGCTTCGGACGCAAGCATGCTTCGGACGCAAGCATGCTTTCGCAAGCATGCTTCGGAAGCATGCTTCCGGACGCAAGCATGCTTTCGGACGCAAGCATGCTTTCGGACGCAAGCATGCTTCCGGACGCAAGCATGCTTCGGACGCAAGCATGCTTCCGGACGCAAGCATGCTTTCGGACGCAAGCATGCTTCGGACGCAAGCATGCTTCCGGACGCAAGCATGCTTCGGACGCAAGCATGCTTCGGACGCAAGCATGCTTCCGGACGCAAGCATGCTTCCGGACGCAAGCATGCTTTCGGACGCAAGCATGCTTCGGACGCAAGCATGCTTTCGGACGCAAGCATGCTTTCGGACGCAAGCATGCTTTCGGACGCAAGCATGCTTCGGACGCAAGCATGCTTTCGGACGCAAGCATGCTTTCGGACGCAAGCATGCTTTCGGACGCAAGCATGCTTTCGGACGCAAGCATGCTTTCGGACGCAAGCATGCTTTCGGACGCAAGCATGCTTTCGGACGCAAGCATGCTTTCGGACGCAAGCATGCTTCGGACGCAAGCATGCTTTCGGACGCAAGCATGCTTCCGGACGCAAGCATGCTTTCGGACGCAAGCATGCTTCCGGACGCAAGCATGCTTCGGACGCAAGCATGCTTCCGGACGCAAGCATGCTTCCGGACGCAAGCATGCTTCGGACGCAAGCATGCTTTCGGACGCAAGCATGCTTCCGGACGCAAGCATGCTTTCGGACGCAAGCATGCTTCCGGACGCAAGCATGCTTCGGACGCAAGCATGCTTCCGGACGCAAGCATGCTTCCGGACGCAAGCATGCTTTCGGACGCAAGCATGCTTCCGGACGCAAGCATGCTTCGGACGCAAGCATGCTTCCGGACGCAAGCATGCTTCCGGACGCAAGCATGCTTTCGGACGCAAGCATGCTTTCGGACGCAAGCATGCTTCCGGACGCAAGCATGCTTCCGGACGCAAGCATGCTTTCGGACGCAAGCATGCTTCGGACGCAAGCATGCTTTCGGACGCAAGCATGCTTCCGGACGCAAGCATGCTTCCGGACGCAAGCATGCTTCGGACGCAAGCATGCTTCGGACGCAAGCATGCTTTCGGACGCAAGCATGCTTCCGGACGCAAGCATGCTTCGGACGCAAGCATGCTTCCGGACGCAAGCATGCTTTCGGACGCAAGCATGCTTTCGGACGCAAGCATGCTTCCGGACGCAAGCATGCTTCGGACGCAAGCATGCTTCCGGACGCAAGCATGCTTCCGGACGCAAGCATGCTTTCGGACGCAAGCATGCTTTCGGACGCAAGCATGCTTCGGACGCAAGCATGCTTCGGACGCAAGCATGCTTCCGGACGCAAGCATGCTTCGGACGCAAGCATGCTTTCGGACGCAAGCATGCTTTCGGACGCAAGCATGCTTCCGGACGCAAGCATGCTTCCGGACGCAAGCATGCTTTCGGACGCAAGCATGCTTTCGGACGCAAGCATGCTTTCGGACGCAAGCATGCTTCCGGACGCAAGCATGCTTCCGGACGCAAGCATGCTTTCGGACGCAAGCATGCTTCCGGACGCAAGCATGCTTTCGGACGCAAGCATGCTTCCGGACGCAAGCATGCTTCGGACGCAAGCATGCTTTCGGACGCAAGCATGCTTCGGACGCAAGCATGCTTTCGACGCAAGCATGCTTTCGGACGCAAGCATGCTTCCGGACGCAAGCATGCTTTCGGACGCAAGCATGCTTCCGGACGCAAGCATGCTTCGGACGCAAGCATGCTTTCGGACGCAAGCATGCTTTCGGACGCAAGCATGCTTTCGGACGCAAGCATGCTTTCGGACGCAAGCATGCTTCCGGACGCAAGCATGCTTTCGGACGCAAGCATGCTTCCGGACGCAAGCATGCTTCCGGACGCAAGCATGCTTTCGGACGCAAGCATGCTTTCGGACGCAAGCATGCTTTCGGACGCAAGCATGCTTTCGGACGCAAGCATGCTTTCGGACGCAAGCATGCTTTCGGACGCAAGCATGCTTTCGGACGCAAGCATGCTTTCGGACGCAAGCATGCTTTCGGACGCAAGCATGCTTTCGGACGCAAGCATGCTTTCGGACGCAAGCATGCTTTCGGACGCAAGCATGCTTTCGGACGCAAGCATGCTTTCGGACGCAAGCATGCTTCCGGACGCAAGCATGCTTTCGGACGCAAGCATGCTTTCGGACGCAAGCATGCTTCCGGACGCAAGCATGCTTCCGGACGCAAGCATGCTTTCGGACGCAAGCATGCTTCGGACGCAAGCATGCTTTCGGACGCAAGCATGCTTCGGACGCAAGCATGCTTCGGACGCAAGCATGCTTCCGGACGCAAGCATGCTTTCGGACGCAAGCATGCTTTCGGACGCAAGCATGCTTTCGGACGCAAGCATGCTTTCCGACGCAAGCATGCTTTCGGACGCAAGCATGCTTCCGGACGCAAGCATGCTTTCGGACGCAAGCATGCTTCCGGACGCAAGCATGCTTTCGGACGCAAGCATGCTTCCGGACGCAAGCATGCTTCGGACGCAAGCATGCTTCCGGACGCAAGCATGCTTCCGGACGCAAGCATGCTTCCGGACGCAAGCATGCTTTCGGACGCAAGCATGCTTCCGGACGCAAGCATGCTTTCGGACGCAAGCATGCTTCCGGACGCAAGCATGCTTCGGACGCAAGCATGCTTCCGGACGCAAGCATGCTTCCGGACGCAAGCATGCTTTCGGACGCAAGCATGCTTCCGGACGCAAGCATGCTTTCGGACGCAAGCATGCTTCGGACGCAAGCATGCTTCCGGACGCAAGCATGCTTCCGGACGCAAGCATGCTTTCGGACGCAAGCATGCTTCCGGACGCAAGCATGCTTCGGACGCAAGCATGCTTCCGGACGCAAGCATGCTTCCGGACGCAAGCATGCTTTCGGACGCAAGCATGCTTTCGGACGCAAGCATGCTTCGGACGCAAGCATGCTTCCGGACGCAAGCATGCTTTCGGACGCAAGCATGCTTTCGGACGCAAGCATGCTTTCGGACGCAAGCATGCTTCCGGACGCAAGCATGCTTCCGGACGCAAGCATGCTTTCGGACGCAAGCATGCTTTCGGACGCAAGCATGCTTTCGGACGCAAGCATGCTTTCGAACAAGCATGCTTTCGGACGCAAGCATGCTTCGGACGCAAGCATGCTTTGGACGCAAGCATGCTTCCGGACGCAAGCATGCTTCCGGACGCAAGCATGCTTCGGACGCAAGCATGCTTTCGGACGCAAGCATGCTTTCGGACGCAAGCATGCTTTCGGACGCAAGCATGCTTCCGGACGCAAGCATGCTTTCGGACGCAAGCATGCTTCCGGACGCAAGCATGCTTCCGGACGCAAGCATGCTTTCGGACGCAAGCATGCTTTCGGACGCAAGCATGCTTTCGGACGCAAGCATGCTTTCGGACGCAAGCATGCTTTCGGACGCAAGCATGCTTTCGGACGCAAGCATGCTTTCGGACGCAAGCATGCTTTCGGACGCAAGCATGCTTTCGGACGCAAGCATGCTTTCGGACGCAAGCATGCTTTCGGACGCAAGCATGCTTTCGGACGCAAGCATGCTTTCGGACGCAAGCATGCTTTCGGACGCAAGCATGCTTCCGGACGCAAGCATGCTTTCGGACGCAAGCATGCTTTCGGACGCAAGCATGCTTCCGGACGCAAGCATGCTTCGGACGCAAGCATGCTTTCGGACGCAAGCATGCTTCGGACGCAAGCATGCTTTCGGACGCAAGCATGCTTCCGGACGCAAGCATGCTTCGGACGCAAGCATGCTTCCGGACGCAAGCATGCTTTCGGACGCAAGCATGCTTTCGGACGCAAGCATGCTTTCGGACGCAAGCATGCTTTCGGACGCAAGCATGCTTTCGGACGCAAGCATGCTTCCGGACGCAAGCATGCTTTCGGACGCAAGCATGCTTCGGACGCAAGCATGCTTTCGGACGCAAGCATGCTTCCGGACGCAAGCATGCTTCGGACGCAAGCATGCTTCCGGACGCAAGCATGCTTCCGGACGCAAGCATGCTTCCGGACGCAAGCATGCTTTCGGACGCAAGCATGCTTCCGGACGCAAGCATGCTTTCGGACGCAAGCATGCTTCCGGACGCAAGCATGCTTCGGACGCAAGCATGCTTCCGGACGCAAGCATGCTTCCGGACGCAAGCATGCTTTCGGACGCAAGCATGCTTCGGACGCAAGCATGCTTCGGACGCAAGCATGCTTCCGGACGCAAGCATGCTTCCGGACGCAAGCATGCTTTCGGACGCAAGCATGCTTTCGGACGCAAGCATGCTTCCGGACGCAAGCATGCTTCCGGACGCAAGCATGCTTTCGGACGCAAGCATGCTTCGGACGCAAGCATGCTTTCGGACGCAAGCATGCTTCCGGACGCAAGCATGCTTCCGGACGCAAGCATGCTTTCGGACGCAAGCATGCTTTCGGACGCAAGCATGCTTTCGGACGCAAGCATGCTTTCGACGCAAGCATGCTTTCGGACGCAAGCATGCTTCCGGACGCAAGCATGCTTTGGACGCAAGCATGCTTCCGGACGCAAGCATGCTTCCGGACGCAAGCATGCTTCGGACGCAAGCATGCTTTCGGACGCAAGCATGCTTCCGGACGCAAGCATGCTTTCGGACGCAAGCATGCTTTCGGACGCAAGCATGCTTTCGGACGCAAGCATGCTTTCGGACGCAAGCATGCTTCCGGACGCAAGCATGCTTTCGGACGCAAGCATGCTTCCGGACGCAAGCATGCTTTCGGACGCAAGCATGCTTCCGGACGCAAGCATGCTTCCGGACGCAAGCATGCTTTCGGACGCAAGCATGCTTTCGGACGCAAGCATGCTTTCGGACGCAAGCATGCTTCGGACGCAAGCATGCTTCCGGACGCAAGCATGCTTTCGGACGCAAGCATGCTTTCGGACGCAAGCATGCTTTCGGACGCAAGCATGCTTCCGGACGCAAGCATGCTTCCGGACGCAAGCATGCTTCCGGACGCAAGCATGCTTCCGGACGCAAGCATGCTTTCGGACGCAAGCATGCTTCCGGACGCAAGCATGCTTTCGGACGCAAGCATGCTTCGGACGCAAGCATGCTTCGGACGCAAGCATGCTTCCGGACGCAAGCATGCTTTCGGACGCAAGCATGCTTCCGGACGCAAGCATGCTTTCGGACGCAAGCATGCTTTCGGACGCAAGCATGCTTTCGGACGCAAGCATGCTTTCGGACGCAAGCATGCTTCCGGACGCAAGCATGCTTTCGGACGCAAGCATGCTTCCGGACGCAAGCATGCTTTCGGACGCAAGCATGCTTCCGGACGCAAGCATGCTTCGGACGCAAGCATGCTTCCGGACGCAAGCATGCTTTCGGACGCAAGCATGCTTCCGGACGCAAGCATGCTTTCGGACGCAAGCATGCTTCCGGACGCAAGCATGCTTTCGGACGCAAGCATGCTTTCGGACGCAAGCATGCTTCGGACGCAAGCATGCTTCGGACGCAAGCATGCTTCCGGACGCAAGCATGCTTTCGGACGCAAGCATGCTTCCGGACGCAAGCATGCTTCGGACGCAAGCATGCTTCCGGACGCAAGCATGCTTCGGACGCAAGCATGCTTCCGGACGCAAGCATGCTTCCGGACGCAAGCATGCTTCGGACGCAAGCATGCTTCCGGACGCAAGCATGCTTCCGGACGCAAGCATGCTTCCGGACGCAAGCATGCTTTCGGACGCAAGCATGCTTTCGGACGCAAGCATGCTTCCGGACGCAAGCATGCTTCGGACGCAAGCATGCTTCCGGACGCAAGCATGCTTTCGGACGCAAGCATGCTTCCGGACGCAAGCATGCTTTCGGACGCAAGCATGCTTTCGGACGCAAGCATGCTTTCGGACGCAAGCATGCTTTCGGACGCAAGCATGCTTCCGGACGCAAGCATGCTTTCGGACGCAAGCATGCTTCCGGACGCAAGCATGCTTTCGGACGCAAGCATGCTTCCGGACGCAAGCATGCTTCGGACGCAAGCATGCTTCCGGACGCAAGCATGCTTCCGGACGCAAGCATGCTTCCGGACGCAAGCATGCTTTCGGACGCAAGCATGCTTCCGGACGCAAGCATGCTTTCGGACGCAAGCATGCTTCCGGACGCAAGCATGCTTCAGGACGCAAGCATGCTTCCGGACGCAAGCATGCTTCCGGACGCAAGCATGCTTTCGGACGCAAGCATGCTTCCGGACGCAAGCATGCTTCGGACGCAAGCATGCTTCCGGACGCAAGCATGCTTCGGACGCAAGCATGCTTTCGGACGCAAGCATGCTTTCGGACGCAAGCATGCTTCCGGACGCAAGCATGCTTCCGGACGCAAGCATGCTTTCGGACGCAAGCATGCTTTCGGACGCAAGCATGCTTTCGGACGCAAGCATGCTTCCGGACGCAAGCATGCTTCCGGACGCAAGCATGCTTTCGGACGCAAGCATGCTTTCGGACGCAAGCATGCTTTCGGACGCAAGCATGCTTTCGACGCAAGCATGCTTTCGGACGCAAGCATGCTTCCGGACGCAAGCATGCTTTCGGACGCAAGCATGCTTCCGGACGCAAGCATGCTTCCGGACGCAAGCATGCTTCCGGACGCAAGCATGCTTTCGGACGCAAGCATGCTTCCGGACGCAAGCATGCTTTCGGACGCAAGCATGCTTTCGGACGCAAGCATGCTTTCCAACGCAAGCATGCTTTCGGACGCAAGCATGCTTCCGGACGCAAGCATGCTTTCGGACGCAAGCATGCTTCCGGACGCAAGCATGCTTTCGGACGCAAGCATGCTTCCGGACGCAAGCATGCTTCGGACGCAAGCATGCTTCCGGACGCAAGCATGCTTCCGGACGCAAGCATGCTTCCGGACGCAAGCATGCTTTCGGACGCAAGCATGCTTCCGGACGCAAGCATGCTTTCGGACGCAAGCATGCTTCCGGACGCAAGCATGCTTCGGGACGCAAGCATGCTTCCGGACGCAAGCATGCTTCCGGACGCAAGCATGCTTTCGGACGCAAGCATGCTTCCGGACGCAAGCATGCTTCGGACGCAAGCATGCTTCCGGACGCAAGCATGCTTCCGGACGCAAGCATGCTTTCGGACGCAAGCATGCTTTCGGACGCAAGCATGCTTCCGGACGCAAGCATGCTTCCGGACGCAAGCATGCTTTCGGACGCAAGCATGCTTTCGGACGCAAGCATGCTTTCGGACGCAAGCATGCTTCCGGACGCAAGCATGCTTCCGGACGCAAGCATGCTTTCGGACGCAAGCATGCTTTCGGACGCAAGCATGCTTTCGGACGCAAGCATGCTTTCGAACAAGCATGCTTTCGGACGCAAGCATGCTTCCGGACGCAAGCATGCTTTCGGACGCAAGCATGCTTCCGGACGCAAGCATGCTTCCGGACGCAAGCATGCTTTCGGACGCAAGCATGCTTTCGGACGCAAGCATGCTTTCGGACGCAAGCATGCTTCCGGACGCAAGCATGCTTTCGGACGCAAGCATGCTTCCGGACGCAAGCATGCTTCCGGACGCAAGCATGCTTTCGGACGCAAGCATGCTTTCGGACGCAAGCATGCTTCGGACGCAAGCATGCTTTCGGACGCAAGCATGCTTTCGGACGCAAGCATGCTTTCGGACGCAAGCATGCTTTCGGACGCAAGCATGCTTTCGGACGCAAGCATGCTTTCGGACGCAAGCATGCTTTCGGACGCAAGCATGCTTTCGGACGCAAGCATGCTTTCGGACGCAAGCATGCTTTCGGACGCAAGCATGCTTTCGGACGCAAGCATGCTTCCGGACGCAAGCATGCTTTCGGACGCAAGCATGCTTTCGGACGCAAGCATGCTTCCGGACGCAAGCATGCTTCCGGACGCAAGCATGCTTTCGGACGCAAGCATGCTTCGGACGCAAGCATGCTTCGGACGCAAGCATGCTTCCGGACGCAAGCATGCTTCGGACGCAAGCATGCTTCCGGACGCAAGCATGCTTTCGGACGCAAGCATGCTTTCGGACGCAAGCATGCTTTCGGACGCAAGCATGCTTTCGGACGCAAGCATGCTTTCGGACGCAAGCATGCTTCCGGACGCAAGCATGCTTTCGGACGCAAGCATGCTTCCGGACGCAAGCATGCTTTCGGACGCAAGCATGCTTCCGGACGCAAGCATGCTTCGGACGCAAGCATGCTTCCGGACGCAAGCATGCTTCCGGACGCAAGCATGCTTCCGGACGCAAGCATGCTTTCGGACGCAAGCATGCTTCCGGACGCAAGCATGCTTTCGGACGCAAGCATGCTTCCGGACGCAAGCATGCTTCGGACGCAAGCATGCTTCCGGACGCAAGCATGCTTCCGGACGCAAGCATGCTTTCGGACGCAAGCATGCTTCGGACGCAAGCATGCTTCCGGACGCAAGCATGCTTCGGACGCAAGCATGCTTCCGGACGCAAGCATGCTTCCGGACGCAAGCATGCTTTCGGACGCAAGCATGCTTCCGGACGCAAGCATGCTTCGGACGCAAGCATGCTTCCGGACGCAAGCATGCTTCCGGACGCAAGCATGCTTTCGGACGCAAGCATGCTTTCGGACGCAAGCATGCTTCCGGACGCAAGCATGCTTCCGGACGCAAGCATGCTTTCGGACGCAAGCATGCTTTCGGACGCAAGCATGCTT
This sequence comes from Closterium sp. Naga37s-1, assembly GCA_947471745.1. Lineage (NCBI taxonomy): Eukaryota > Viridiplantae > Streptophyta > Zygnematophyceae > Desmidiales > Closteriaceae > Closterium > Closterium sp. Naga37s-1. The sequence goes on along the minus strand of CANJKZ010000674.1, from coordinate 42,170 downwards.
TCGGACGCAAGCATGCTTCCGGACGCAAGCATGCTTCCGGACGCAAGCATGCTTTCGGACGCAAGCATGCTTTCGGACGCAAGCATGCTTTCGGACGCAAGCATGCTTTCGACGCAAGCATGCTTTCGGACGCAAGCATGCTTCCGGACGCAAGCATGCTTTGGACGCAAGCATGCTTCCGGACGCAAGCATGCTTCCGGACGCAAGCATGCTTTCGGACGCAAGCATGCTTTCGGACGCAAGCATGCTTTCGGACGCAAGCATGCTTTCGGACGCAAGCATGCTTCCGGACGCAAGCATGCTTTTGGACGCAAGCATGCTTCCGGACGCAAGCATGCTTCCGGACGCAAGCATGCTTTCGGACGCAAGCATGCTTTCGGACGCAAGCATGCTTTCGGACGCAAGCATGCTTTCGGACGCAAGCATGCTTTCGGACGCAAGCATGCTTTCGGACGCAAGCATGCTTTCGGACGCAAGCATGCTTTCGGACGCAAGCATGCTTTCGGACGCAAGCATGCTTTCGGACGCAAGCATGCTTTCGGACGCAAGCATGCTTTCGGACGCAAGCATGCTTTCGGACGCAAGCATGCTTTCGGACGCAAGCATGCTTCCGGACGCAAGCATGCTTTCGGACGCAAGCATGCTTTCGGACGCAAGCATGCTTCCGGACGCAAGCATGCTTCCGGACGCAAGCATGCTTTCGGACGCAAGCATGCTTTCGGACGCAAGCATGCTTTCGGACGCAAGCATGCTTCCGGACGCAAGCATGCTTCGGACGCAAGCATGCTTCCGAACGCAAGCATGCTTTGGACGCAAGCATGCTTTCGGACGCAAGCATGCTTTCGGACGCAAGCATGCTTTCCTACGCAAGCATGCTTTCGGACGCAAGCATGCTTCCGGACGCAAGCATGCTTTCGGACGCAAGCATGCTTCCGGACGCAAGCATGCTTTCGGACGCAAGCATGCTTCCGGACGCAAGCATGCTTCGGAACGCAAGCATGCTTCCGAACGCAAGCATGCTTCCGGACGCAAGCATGCTTCCGGACGCAAGCATGCTTTCGGACGCAAGCATGCTTCCGGACGCAAGCATGCTTTCGGACGCAAGCATGCTTCCGGACGCAAGCATGGTTCGGAACGCAAGCATGCTTCCGAACGCAAGCATGCTTCCCGACGCAAGCATGCTTTCGGACGCAAGCATGCTTCCGGACGCAAGCATGCTTCGGACGCAAGCATGCTTCCGGACGCAAGCATGCTTCCGGACGCAAGCATGCTTTCGGACGCAAGCATGCTTTCGGACGCAAGCATGCTTCCGGACGCAAGCATGCTTCCGGACGCAAGCATGCTTTCGGACGCAAGCATGCTTCGGACGCAAGCATGCTTTCGGACGCAAGCATGCTTCCGGACGCAAGCATGCTTCCGGACGCAAGCATGCTTTCGGACGCAAGCATGCTTTCGGACGCAAGCATGCTTTCGACGCAAGCATGCTTTCGGACGCAAGCATGCTTCCGGACGCAAGCATGCTTTCGGACGCAAGCATGCTTCCGGACGCAAGCATGCTTCCGGACGCAAGCATGCTTCCGGACGCAAGCATGCTTTCGGACGCAAGCATGCTTCCGGACGCAAGCATGCTTTCGGACGCAAGCATGCTTTCGGACGCAAGCATGCTTTCCGACGCAAGCATGCTTTCGGACGCAAGCATGCTTCCGGACGCAAGCATGCTTTCGGACGCAAGCATGCTTCCGGACGCAAGCATGCTTTCGGACGCAAGCATGCTTCCGGACGCAAGCATGCTTCCGGACGCAAGCATGCTTTCGGACGCAAGCATGCTTTCGGACGCAAGCATGCTTTCGGACGCAAGCATGCTTCCGGACGCAAGCATGCTTCCGGACGCAAGCATGCTTTCGGACGCAAGCATGCTTTCGGACGCAAGCATGCTTTCGGACGCAAGCATGCTTTCGAACAAGCATGCTTTCGGACGCAAGCATGCTTCCGGACGCAAGCATGCTTTCGGACGCAAGCATGCTTCCGGACGCAAGCATGCTTCCGGACGCAAGCATGCTTTCGGACGCAAGCATGCTTTCGGACGCAAGCATGCTTTCGGACGCAAGCATGCTTTCGGACGCAAGCATGCTTCCGGACGCAAGCATGCTTTCGGACGCAAGCATGCTTCCGGACGCAAGCATGCTTCCGGACGCAAGCATGCTTTCGGACGCAAGCATGCTTTCGGACGCAAGCATGCTTTCGGACGCAAGCATGCTTCCGGACGCAAGCATGCTTCCGGACGCAAGCATGCTTTCGGACGCAAGCATGCTTCGGACGCAAGCATGCTTTCGAACGCAAGCATGCTTCCGGACGCAAGCATGCTTCCGGACGCAAGCATGCTTTCGGACGCAAGCATGCTTTCGGACGCAAGCATGCTTTCGGACGCAAGCATGCTTTCGACGCAAGCATGCTTTCGGACGCAAGCATGCTTCCGGACGCAAGCATGCTTTCGGACGCAAGCATGCTTCCGGACGCAAGCATGCTTCCGGACGCAAGCATGCTTCGCGACGCAAGCATGCTTTCGGACGCAAGCATGCTTCCGGACGCAAGCATGCTTTCGGACGCAAGCATGCTTTCGGACGCAAGCATGCTTTCCGGACGCAAGCATGCTTTCGGACGCAAGCATGCTTCCGGACGCAAGCATGCTTTCGGACGCAAGCATGCTTCCGGACGCAAGCATGCTTTCGGACGCAAGCATGCTTCCGGACGCAAGCATGCTTCCGGACGCAAGCATGCTTTCGGACGCAAGCATGCTTCGGACGCAAGCATGCTTTCGGACGCAAGCATGCTTCCGGACGCAAGCATGCTTCCGGACGCAAGCATGCTTTCGGACGCAAGCATGCTTTCGGACGCAAGCATGCTTTCGGACGCAAGCATGCTTTCGACGCAAGCATGCTTTCGGACGCAAGCATGCTTCCGGACGCAAGCATGCTTTCGGACGCAAGCATGCTTCCGGACGCAAGCATGCTTCCGGACGCAAGCATGCTTTCGGACGCAAGCATGCTTTCGGACGCAAGCATGCTTTCGGACGCAAGCATGCTTTCGGACGCAAGCATGCTTCCGGACGCAAGCATGCTTTCGGACGCAAGCATGCTTCCGGACGCAAGCATGCTTCGGACGCAAGCATGCTTTCGGACGCAAGCATGCTTTCGGACGCAAGCATGCTTCCGGACGCAAGCATGCTTCCGGACGCAAGCATGCTTCCGGACGCAAGCATGCTTTCGGACGCAAGCATGCTTTCGGACGCAAGCATGCTTTCGACGCAAGCATGCTTTCGGACGCAAGCATGCTTCCGGACGCAAGCATGCTTTCGGACGCAAGCATGCTTCCGGACGCAAGCATGCTTCCGGACGCAAGCATGCTTTCGGACGCAAGCATGCTTTCGGACGCAAGCATGCTTTCGGACGCAAGCATGCTTTCGGACGCAAGCATGCTTCCGGACGCAAGCATGCTTTCGGACGCAAGCATGCTTCCGGACGCAAGCATGCTTCCGGACGCAAGCATGCTTTCGGACGCAAGCATGCTTTCGGACGCAAGCATGCTTCCGGACGCAAGCATGCTTCCGGACGCAAGCATGCTTTCGGACGCAAGCATGCTTCCGGACGCAAGCATGCTTCGGAACGCAAGCATGCTTCCGGACGCAAGCATGCTTCCGGACGCAAGCATGCTTTCGGACGCAAGCATGCTTTCGGACGCAAGCATGCTTCCGGACGCAAGCATGCTTTCGGACGCAAGCATGCTTCCGGACGCAAGCATGCTTCGGACCGCAAGCATGCTTCCGAACGCAAGCATGCTTCCGGACGCAAGCATGCTTTCGGACGCAAGCATGCTTTCGGACGCAAGCATGCTTCCGGACGCAAGCATGCTTCCGGACGCAAGCATGCTTTCGGACGCAAGCATGCTTCGGACGCAAGCATGCTTTCGGACGCAAGCATGCTTCCGGACGCAAGCATGCTTCCGGACGCAAGCATGCTTTCGGACGCAAGCATGCTTTCGGACGCAAGCATGCTTTCGGACGCAAGCATGCTTTCGAACAAGCATGCTTTCGGACGCAAGCATGCTTCCGGACGCAAGCATGCTTTGGACGCAAGCATGCTTCCGGACGCAAGCATGCTTCCGGACGCAAGCATGCTTTCGGACGCAAGCATGCTTTCGGACGCAAGCATGCTTTCGGACGCAAGCATGCTTTCGGACGCAAGCATGCTTCCGGACGCAAGCATGCTTTCGGACGCAAGCATGCTTCCGGACGCAAGCATGCTTCCGGACGCAAGCATGCTTTCGGACGCAAGCATGCTTTCGGACGCAAGCATGCTTTCGGACGCAAGCATGCTTTCGGACGCAAGCATGCTTTCGGACGCAAGCATGCTTTCGGACGCAAGCATGCTTTCGGACGCAAGCATGCTTTCGGACGCAAGCATGCTTTCGGACGCAAGCATGCTTTCGGACGCAAGCATGCTTTCGGACGCAAGCATGCTTTCGGACGCAAGCATGCTTTCGGACGCAAGCATGCTTTCGGACGCAAGCATGCTTCCGGACGCAAGCATGCTTTCGGACGCAAGCATGCTTTCGGACGCAAGCATGCTTCCGGACGCAAGCATGCTTCCGGACGCAAGCATGCTTTCGGACGCAAGCATGCTTCGGACGCAAGCATGCTTTCGGACGCAAGCATGCTTCCGGACGCAAGCATGCTTCGGACGCAAGCATGCTTCCGGACGCAAGCATGCTTTGGACGCAAGCATGCTTTCGGACGCAAGCATGCTTTCGGACGCAAGCATGCTTTCCGACGCAAGCATGCTTTCGGACGCAAGCATGCTTCCGGACGCAAGCATGCTTTCGGACGCAAGCATGCTTCCGGACGCAAGCATGCTTTCGGACGCAAGCATGCTTCCGGACGCAAGCATGCTTCGGACGCAAGCATGCTTCCGGACGCAAGCATGCTTCCGGACGCAAGCATGCTTCCGGACGCAAGCATGCTTTCGGACGCAAGCATGCTTCCGGACGCAAGCATGCTTTCGGACGCAAGCATGCTTCCGGACGCAAGCATGCTTCGGACGCAAGCATGCTTCCGACGCAAGCATGCTTCCGGACGCAAGCATGCTTTCGGACGCAAGCATGCTTCCGGACGCAAGCATGCTTCGGACGCAAGCATGCTTCCGAACGCAAGCATGCTTCCGGACGCAAGCATGCTTTCGGACGCAAGCATGCTTTCGGACGCAAGCATGCTTCCGGACGCAAGCATGCTTCCGGACGCAAGCATGCTTTCGGACGCAAGCATGCTTCGGACGCAAGCATGCTTTCGAACGCAAGCATGCTTCCGGACGCAAGCATGCTTCCGGACGCAAGCATGCTTTCGGACGCAAGCATGCTTTCGGACGCAAGCATGCTTTCGGACGCAAGCATGCTTTCGAACAAGCATGCTTTCGGACGCAAGCATGCTTCCGGACGCAAGCATGCTTTTGGACGCAAGCATGCTTCCGGACGCAAGCATGCTTCCGGACGCAAGCATGCTTCCGGACGCAAGCATGCTTTCGGACGCAAGCATGCTTCCGGACGCAAGCATGCTTTCGGACGCAAGCATGCTTTCGGACGCAAGCATGCTTTCCAACGCAAGCATGCTTTCGGACGCAAGCATGCTTCCGGACGCAAGCATGCTTTCGGACGCAAGCATGCTTCCGGACGCAAGCATGCTTTCGGACGCAAGCATGCTTCCGGACGCAAGCATGCTTCCGGACGCAAGCATGCTTTCGGACGCAAGCATGCGTTCGGACGCAAGCATGCTTTCGGACGCAAGCATGCTTCCGGACGCAAGCATGCTTCCGGACGCAAGCATGCTTTCGGACGCAAGCATGCTTTCGGACGCAAGCATGCTTTCGGACGCAAGCATGCTTTCGAACAAGCATGCTTTCGGACGCAAGCATGCTTCCGGACGCAAGCATGCTTTGGACGCAAGCATGCTTCCGGACGCAAGCATGCTTCCGGACGCAAGCATGCTTTCGGACGCAAGCATGCTTTCGGACGCAAGCATGCTTTCGGACGCAAGCATGCTTTCGGACGCAAGCATGCTTCCGGACGCAAGCATGCTTTTGGACGCAAGCATGCTTCCGGACGCAAGCATGCTTCCGGACGCAAGCATGCTTTCGGACGCAAGCATGCTTTCGGACGCAAGCATGCTTTCGGACGCAAGCATGCTTCCGGACGCAAGCATGCTTCCGGACGCAAGCATGCTTTCGGACGCAAGCATGCTTCGGACGCAAGCATGCTTTCGGACGCAAGCATGCTTCCGGACGCAAGCATGCTTCCGGACGCAAGCATGCTTTCGGACGCAAGCATGCTTTCGGACGCAAGCATGCTTTCGGACGCAAGCATGCTTTCGACGCAAGCATGCTTTCGGACGCAAGCATGCTTCCGGACGCAAGCATGCTTTCGGACGCAAGCATGCTTCCGGACGCAAGCATGCTTCCGGACGCAAGCATGCTTCCGGACGCAAGCATGCTTTCGGACGCAAGCATGCTTCCGGACGCAAGCATGCTTTCGGACGCAAGCATGCTTTCGGACGCAAGCATGCTTTCCAACGCAAGCATGCTTTCGGACGCAAGCATGCTTCCGGACGCAAGCATGCTTTCGGACGCAAGCATGCTTCCGGACGCAAGCATGCTTTCGGACGCAAGCATGCTTCCGGACGCAAGCATGCTTTGGACGCAAGCATGCTTCCGGACGCAAGCATGCTTTCGGACGCAAGCATGCTTTCGGACGCAAGCATGCTTTCGGACGCAAGCATGCTTTCGGACGCAAGCATGCTTTCGGACGCAAGCATGCTTTCGGACGCAAGCATGCTTTCGGACGCAAGCATGCTTTCGGACGCAAGCATGCTTTCGGACGCAAGCATGCTTTCGGACGCAAGCATGCTTTCGGACGCAAGCATGCTTTCGGACGCAAGCATGCTTTCGGACGCAAGCATGCTTTCGGACGCAAGCATGCTTTCGGACGCAAGCATGCTTCCGGACGCAAGCATGCTTTCGGACGCAAGCATGCTTTCGGACGCAAGCATGCTTCCGGACGCAAGCATGCTTCCGGACGCAAGCATGCTTTCGGACGCAAGCATGCTTCGGACGCAAGCATGCTTTCGGACGCAAGCATGCTTCCGGACGCAAGCATGCTTCGGACGCAAGCATGCTTCGGACGCAAGCATGCTTTCGGACGCAAGCATGCTTTCGGACGCAAGCATGCTTTCGGACGCAAGCATGCTTTCGGACGCAAGCATGCTTTCGGACGCAAGCATGCTTCTGGACGCAAGCATGCTTTCGGACGCAAGCATGCTTTCGGACGCAAGCATGCTTTCGGACGCAAGCATGCTTTCGGACGCAAGCATGCTTTCGGACGCAAGCATGCTTTCGGACGCAAGCATGCTTTCGGACGCAAGCATGCTTTCGGACGCAAGCATGCTTTCGGACGCAAGCATGCTTTCGGACGCAAGCATGCTTTCGGACGCAAGCATGCTTCGGACGCAAGCATGCTTTCGGACGCAAGCATGCTTCCGGACGCAAGCATGCTTTCGGACGCAAGCATGCTTCCGGACGCAAGCATGCTTCCGGACGCAAGCATGCTTTCGGACGCAAGCATGCTTTCGGACGCAAGCATGCTTTCGGACGCAAGCATGCTTTCGGACGCAAGCATGCTTTCGGACGCAAGCATGCTTTCGGACGCAAGCATGCTTTCGGACGCAAGCATGCTTTCGGACGCAAGCATGCTTTCGGACGCAAGCATGCTTTCGGACGCAAGCATGCTTTCGGACGCAAGCATGCTTTCGGACGCAAGCATGCTTTCGGACGCAAGCATGCTTCGGACGCAAGCATGCTTCCGGACGCAAGCATGCTTTCGGACGCAAGCATGCTTTCGGACGCAAGCATGCTTCCGGACGCAAGCATGCTTCCGGACGCAAGCATGCTTTCGGACGCAAGCATGCTTCGGACGCAAGCATGCTTTCGGACGCAAGCATGCTTCCGGACGCAAGCATGCTTCGGACGCAAGCATGCTTCCGGACGCAAGCATGCTTTGGACGCAAGCATGCTTTCGGACGCAAGCATGCTTTCGGACGCAAGCATGCTTTCGGACGCAAGCATGCTTTCGGACGCAAGCATGCTTCCGGACGCAAGCATGCTTTCGGACGCAAGCATGCTTCCGGACGCAAGCATGCTTTCGGACGCAAGCATGCTTCGGACGCAAGCATGCTTCGGACGCAAGCATGCTTCCGGACGCAAGCATGCTTCCGGACGCAAGCATGCTTCCGGACGCAAGCATGCTTTCGGACGCAAGCATGCTTCCGGACGCAAGCATGCTTTCGGACGCAAGCATGCTTCCGGACGCAAGCATGTTCGGACGCAAGCATGCTTCCGGACGCAAGCATGCTTCCGGACGCAAGCATGCTTTCGGACGCAAGCATGCTTCCGGACGCAAGCATGCTTCGGACGCAAGCATGCTTCCGGACGCAAGCATGCTTCCGGACGCAAGCATGCTTTCGGACGCAAGCATGCTTTCGGACGCAAGCATGCTTCCGGACGCAAGCATGCTTCCGGACGCAAGCATGCTTTCGGACGCAAGCATGCTTCGGACGCAAGCATGCTTTCGGACGCAAGCATGCTTCCGGACGCAAGCATGCTTCCGGACGCAAGCATGCTTTCGGACGCAAGCATGCTTTCGGACGCAAGCATGCTTTCGGACGCAAGCATGCTTTCGACGCAAGCATGCTTTCGGACGCAAGCATGCTTCCGGACGCAAGCATGCTTTCGGACGCAAGCATGCTTCCGGACGCAAGCATGCTTCCGGACGCAAGCATGCTTCCGAACGCAAGCATGCTTTCGGACGCAAGCATGCTTCCGGACGCAAGCATGCTTTCGGACGCAAGCATGCTTTCGGACGCAAGCATGCTTTCCAACGCAAGCATGCTTTCGGACGCAAGCATGCTTCCGGACGCAAGCATGCTTTCGGACGCAAGCATGCTTCCGGACGCAAGCATGCTTTCGGACGCAAGCATGCTTCCGGACGCAAGCATGCTTCCGGACGCAAGCATGCTTTCGGACGCAAGCATGCTTTCGGACGCAAGCATGCTTTCGGACGCAAGCATGCTTCCGGACGCAAGCATGCTTCCGGACGCAAGCATGCTTTCGGACGCAAGCATGCTTTCGGACGCAAGCATGCTTTCGGACGCAAGCATGCTTTCGACGCAAGCATGCTTTCGGACGCAAGCATGCTTTCGGACGCAAGCATGCTTCCGGACGCAAGCATGCTTCCGGACGCAAGCATGCTTTCGGACGCAAGCATGCTTTCGGACGCAAGCATGCTTTCGGACGCAAGCATGCTTTCGGACGCAAGCATGCTTCCGGACGCAAGCATGCTTTCGGACGCAAGCATGCTTCGGACGCAAGCATGCTTCCGGACGCAAGCATGCTTTCGGACGCAAGCATGCTTTCGGACGCAAGCATGCTTTCGGACGCAAGCATGCTTCCGGACGCAAGCATGCTTCCGGACGCAAGCATGCTTTCGGACGCAAGCATGCTTTCGGACGCAAGCATGCTTTCGGACGCAAGCATGCTTCCGGACGCAAGCATGCTTCCGGACGCAAGCATGCTTTCGGACGCAAGCATGCTTTCGGACGCAAGCATGCTTTCGGACGCAAGCATGCTTTCGACGCAAGCATGCTTTCGGACGCAAGCATGCTTCCGGACGCAAGCATGCTTTCGGACGCAAGCATGCTTCCGGACGCAAGCATGCTTCCGGACGCAAGCATGCTTCCGGACGCAAGCATGCTTTCGGACGCAAGCATGCTTCCGGACGCAAGCATGCTTTCGGACGCAAGCATGCTTTCGGACGCAAGCATGCTTTCGGACGCAAGCATGCTTTCGGACGCAAGCATGCTTCCGGACGCAAGCATGCTTTCGGACGCAAGCATGCTTCCGGACGCAAGCATGCTTTCGGACGCAAGCATGCTTCCGGACGCAAGCATGCTTCCGGACGCAAGCATGCTTTCGGACGCAAGCATGCTTCGGACGCAAGCATGCTTTCGGACGCAAGCATGCTTCCGGACGCAAGCATGCTTCCGGACGCAAGCATGCTTTCGGACGCAAGCATGCTTTCGGACGCAAGCATGCTTTCGGACGCAAGCATGCTTTCGACGCAAGCATGCTTTCGGACGCAAGCATGCTTCCGGACGCAAGCATGCTTTCGGACGCAAGCATGCTTCCGGACGCAAGCATGCTTCGGACGCAAGCATGCTTTCGGACGCAAGCATGCTTTCGGACGCAAGCATGCTTTCGGACGCAAGCATGCTTTCGGACGCAAGCATGCTTCCGGACGCAAGCATGCTTTCGGACGCAAGCATGCTTCCGGACGCAAGCATGCTTCCGGACGCAAGCATGCTTTCGGACGCAAGCATGCTTTCGGACGCAAGCATGCTTCCGGACGCAAGCATGCTTCCGGACGCAAGCATGCTTCCGGACGCAAGCATGCTTTCGGACGCAAGCATGCTTTCGGACGCAAGCATGCTTTCGACGCAAGCATGCTTTCGGACGCAAGCATGCTTCCGGACGCAAGCATGCTTTCGGACGCAAGCATGCTTCCGGACGCAAGCATGCTTCCGGACGCAAGCATGCTTTCGGACGCAAGCATGCTTTCGGACGCAAGCATGCTTTCGGACGCAAGCATGCTTTCGGACGCAAGCATGCTTCCGGACGCAAGCATGCTTTCGGACGCAAGCATGCTTCCGGACGCAAGCATGCTTCCGGACGCAAGCATGCTTTCGGACGCAAGCATGCTTTCGGACGCAAGCATGCTTCCGGACGCAAGCATGCTTCCGGACGCAAGCATGCTTTCGGACGCAAGCATGCTTCCGGACGCAAGCATGCTTCGGAACGCAAGCATGCTTCCGGACGCAAGCATGCTTCCGGACGCAAGCATGCTTTCGGACGCAAGCATGCTTTCGGACGCAAGCATGCTTCCGGACGCAAGCATGCTTTCGGACGCAAGCATGCTTCCGGACGCAAGCATGCTTCCGGACGCAAGCATGCTTCCGGACGCAAGCATGCTTCCGGACGCAAGCATGCTTTCGGACGCAAGCATGCTTTCGGACGCAAGCATGCTTCCGGACGCAAGCATGCTTCCGGACGCAAGCATGCTTTCGGACGCAAGCATGCGTTCGGACGCAAGCATGCTTTCGAACGCAAGCATGCTTCCGGACGCAAGCATGCTTCCGGACGCAAGCATGCTTTCGGACGCAAGCATGCTTTCGGACGCAAGCATGCTTTCGGACGCAAGCATGCTTTCGACGCAAGCATGCTTTCGGACGCAAGCATGCTTCCGGACGCAAGCATGCTTTTGGACGCAAGCATGCTTCCGGACGCAAGCATGCTTCCGGACGCAAGCATGCTTTCGGACGCAAGCATGCTTTCGGACGCAAGCATGCTTTCGGACGCAAGCATGCTTTCGGACGCAAGCATGCTTCCGGACGCAAGCATGCTTTCGGACGCAAGCATGCTTCCGGACGCAAGCATGCTTCCGGACGCAAGCATGCTTTCGGACGCAAGCATGCTTTCGGACGCAAGCATGCTTTCGGACGCAAGCATGCTTTCGGACGCAAGCATGCTTTCGGACGCAAGCATGCTTTCGGACGCAAGCATGCTTTCGGACGCAAGCATGCTTTCGGACGCAAGCATGCTTTCGGACGCAAGCATGCTTTCGGACGCAAGCATGCTTTCGGACGCAAGCATGCTTTCGGACGCAAGCATGCTTTCGGACGCAAGCATGCTTTCGGACGCAAGCATGCTTCCGGACGCAAGCATGCTTTCGGACGCAAGCATGCTTTCGGACGCAAGCATGCTTCCGGACGCAAGCATGCTTCCGGACGCAAGCATGCTTTCGGACGCAAGCATGCTTTCGGACGCAAGCATGCTTTCGGACGCAAGCATGCTTCCGGACGCAAGCATGCTTCGGACGCAAGCATGCTTCCGGACGCAAGCATGCTTTCGGACGCAAGCATGCTTTCGGACGCAAGCATGCTTTCGGACGCAAGCATGCTTTCGGACGCAAGCATGCTTTCGGACGCAAGCATGCTTCCGGACGCAAGCATGCTTTCGGACGCAAGCATGCTTCCGGACGCAAGCATGCTTTCGGACGCAAGCATGCTTCCGGACGCAAGCATGCTTCGGAACGCAAGCATGCTTCCGAACGCAAGCATGCTTCCGGACGCAAGCATGCTTCCGGACGCAAGCATGCTTTCGGACGCAAGCATGCTTCCGGACGCAAGCATGCTTTCGGACGCAAGCATGCTTCCGGACGCAAGCATGGTTCGGAACGCAAGCATGCTTCCGAACGCAAGCATGCTTCCGGACGCAAGCATGCTTTCGGACGCAAGCATGCTTCCGGACGCAAGCATGCTTCGGAACGCAAGCATGCTTCCGAACGCAAGCATGCTTCCGGACGCAAGCATGCTTTCGGACGCAAGCATGCTTTCGGACGCAAGCATGCTTCCGGACGCAAGCATGCTTCCGACGCAAGCATGCTTTCGGACGCAAGCATGCTTTCGGACGCAAGCATGCTTTCGAACGCAAGCATGCTTCCGGACGCAAGCATGCTTCCGGACGCAAGCATGCTTTCGGACGCAAGCATGCTTTCGGACGCAAGCATGCTTTCGGACGCAAGCATGCTTTCGACGCAAGCATGCTTTCGGACGCAAGCATGCTTCCGGACGCAAGCATGCTTTGGACGCAAGCATGCTTCCGGACGCAAGCATGCTTCCGGACGCAAGCATGCTTCCGAACGCAAGCATGCTTTCGGACGCAAGCATGCTTCCGGACGCAAGCATGCTTTCGGACGCAAGCATGCTTTCGGACGCAAGCATGCTTTCCAACGCAAGCATGCTTTCGGACGCAAGCATGCTTCCGGACGCAAGCATGCTTTCGGACGCAAGCATGCTTCCGGACGCAAGCATGCTTTCGGACGCAAGCATGCTTCCGGACGCAAGCATGCTTCCGGACGCAAGCATGCTTTCGGACGCAAGCATGCGTTCGGACGCAAGCATGCTTTCGGACGCAAGCATGCTTCCGGACGCAAGCATGCTTCCGGACGCAAGCATGCTTTCGGACGCAAGCATGCTTTCGGACGCAAGCATGCTTTCGGACGCAAGCATGCTTTCGAACAAGCATGCTTTCGGACGCAAGCATGCTTCCGGACGCAAGCATGCTTTTGGACGCAAGCATGCTTCCGGACGCAAGCATGCTTCCGGACGCAAGCATGCTTTCGGACGCAAGCATGCTTTCGGACGCAAGCATGCTTTCGGACGCAAGCATGCTTTCGGACGCAAGCATGCTTCCGGACGCAAGCATGCTTTCGGACGCAAGCATGCTTCCGGACGCAAGCATGCTTCCGGACGCAAGCATGCTTTCGGACGCAAGCATGCTTTCGGACGCAAGCATGCTTTCGGACGCAAGCATGCTTCCGGACGCAAGCATGCTTCCGGACGCAAGCATGCTTTCGGACGCAAGCATGCATTCGGACGCAAGCATGCTTTCGAACGCAAGCATGCTTCCGGACGCAAGCATGCTTCCGGACGCAAGCATGCTTTCGGACGCAAGCATGCTTTCGGACGCAAGCATGCTTTCGGACGCAAGCATGCTTTCGGACGCAAGCATGCTTCCGGACGCAAGCATGCTTTGGACGCAAGCATGCTTCCGGACGCAAGCATGCTTCCGGACGCAAGCATGCTTTCGGACGCAAGCATGCTTTCGGACGCAAGCATGCTTCCGGACGCAAGCATGCTTCCGGACGCAAGCATGCTTCGGACGCAAGCATGCTTTCGGACGCAAGCATGCTTTCGGACGCAAGCATGCTTTCGACGCAAGCATGCTTTCGGACGCAAGCATGCTTCCGGACGCAAGCATGCTTTCGGACGCAAGCATGCTTCGGACGCAAGCATGCTTCCGGACGCAAGCATGCTTTCGGACGCAAGCATGCTTTCGGACGCAAGCATGCTTTCGGACGCAAGCATGCTTTCGGACGCAAGCATGCTTCCGGACGCAAGCATGCTTTCGGACGCAAGCATGCTTCCGGACGCAAGCATGCTTCGGACGCAAGCATGCTTTCGGACGCAAGCATGCTTTCGGACGCAAGCATGCTTCCGGACGCAAGCATGCTTCCGGACGCAAGCATGCTTTCGGACGCAAGCATGCTTCCGGACGCAAGCATGCTTCGGACGCAAGCATGCTTTCGGACGCAAGCATGCTTTCGGACGCAAGCATGCTTCCGGACGCAAGCATGCTTTCGGACGCAAGCATGCTTCCGGACGCAAGCATGCTTTCGGACGCAAGCATGCTTCCGGACGCAAGCATGCTTTCGGACGCAAGCATGCTTCCGGACGCAAGCATGCTTTCGGACGCAAGCATGCTTCCGGACGCAAGCATGCTTTCGGACGCAAGCATGCTTTCGGACGCAAGCATGCTTTCGGACGCAAGCATGCTTTCGGACGCAAGCATGCTTTCGGACGCAAGCATGCTTTCGGACGCAAGCATGCTTTCGGACGCAAGCATGCTTTCGGACGCAAGCATGCTTTCGGACGCAAGCATGCTTTCGGACGCAAGCATGCGTTCGGACGCAAGCATGCTTTCGGACGCAAGCATGCTTCCGGACGCAAGCATGCTTCCGGACGCAAGCATGCTTTCGGACGCAAGCATTTCGGACGCAAGCATGCTTCGGACGCAAGCATGCTTTCGAACGCAAGCATGCTTCCGGACGCAAGCATGCTTCCGGACGCAAGCATGCTTTCGGACGCAAGCATGCTTTCGGACGCAAGCATGCTTTCGGACGCAAGCATGCTTTCGAACGCAAGCATGCTTTCGGACGCAAGCATGCTTCCGGACGCAAGCATGCTTTCGGACGCAAGCATGCTTCCGGACGCAAGCATGCTTCCGGACGCAAGCATGCTTCCGGACGCAAGCATGCTTTCGGACGCAAGCATGCTTCCGGACGCAAGCATGCTTTCGGACGCAAGCATGCTTTCGGACGCAAGCATGCTTTCCAACGCAAGCATGCTTTCGGACGCAAGCATGCTTCCGGACGCAAGCATGCTTTCGGACGCAAGCATGCTTCCGGACGCAAGCATGCTTTCGGACGCAAGCATGCTTCCGGACGCAAGCATGCTTCCGGACGCAAGCATGCTTTCGGACGCAAGCATGCTTCGGACGCAAGCATGCTTTCGAACGCAAGCATGCTTCCGGACGCAAGCATGCTTCCGGACGCAAGCATGCTTTCGGACGCAAGCATGCTTTCGGACGCAAGCATGCTTTCGGACGCAAGCATGCTTTCGAACAAGCATGCTTTCGGACGCAAGCATGCTTCCGGACGCAAGCATGCTTTGGACGCAAGCATGCTTCCGGACGCAAGCATGCTTCCGGACGCAAGCATGCTTTCGGACGCAAGCATGCTTTCGGACGCAAGCATGCTTTCGGACGCAAGCATGCTTTCGGACGCAAGCATGCTTCCGGACGCAAGCATGCTTTCGGACGCAAGCATGCTTCCGGACGCAAGCATGCTTCCGGACGCAAGCATGCTTTCGGACGCAAGCATGCTTTCGGACGCAAGCATGCTTCCGGACGCAAGCATGCTTCCGGACGCAAGCATGCTTCCGGACGCAAGCATGCTTTCGGACGCAAGCATGCTTTCGGACGCAAGCATGCTTTCGACGCAAGCATGCTTTCGGACGCAAGCATGCTTCCGGACGCAAGCATGCTTTCGGACGCAAGCATGCTTCCGGACGCAAGCATGCTTCCGGACGCAAGCATGCTTTCGGACGCAAGCATGCTTTCGGACGCAAGCATGCTTTCGGACGCAAGCATGCTTTCGGACGCAAGCATGCTTCCGGACGCAAGCATGCTTTCGGACGCAAGCATGCTTCCGGACGCAAGCATGCTTCCGGACGCAAGCATGCTTTCGGACGCAAGCATGCTTTCGGACGCAAGCATGCTTCCGGACGCAAGCATGCTTCCGGACGCAAGCATGCTTTCGGACGCAAGCATGCTTCCGGACGCAAGCATGCTTCGGACGCAAGCATGCTTCCGACGCAAGCATGCTTCCGGACGCAAGCATGCTTTCGGACGCAAGCATGCTTTCGGACGCAAGCATGCTTCCGGACGCAAGCATGCTTTCGGACGCAAGCATGCTTTCGGACGCAAGCATGCTTCGGACGCAAGCATGCTTCCGGACGCAAGCATGCTTCCGGACGCAAGCATGCTTTCGGACGCAAGCATGCTTTCGGACGCAAGCATGCTTTCGGACGCAAGCATGCTTCCGGACGCAAGCATGCTTTCGGACGCAAGCATGCTTTGGACGCAAGCATGCTTTCGGACGCAAGCATGCTTTCGGACGCAAGCATGCTTTCGGACGCAAGCATGCTTTCGGACGCAAGCATGCTTCCGGACGCAAGCATGCTTTCGGACGCAAGCATGCTTTCGGACGCAAGCATGCTTTCGGACGCAAGCATGCTTTCGGACGCAAGCATGCTTTCGGACGCAAGCATGCTTCCGGACGCAAGCATGCTTTCGGACGCAAGCATGCTTCCGGACGCAAGCATGCTTCCGGACGCAAGCATGCTTTCGGACGCAAGCATGCTTTCGGACGCAAGCATGCTTTCGGACGCAAGCATGCTTCCGGACGCAAGCATGCTTCGGACGCAAGCATGCTTTCGGACGCAAGCATGCTTTCGGACGCAAGCATGCTTTCGGACGCAAGCATGCTTTCGACGCAAGCATGCTTTCGGACGCAAGCATGCTTCCGGACGCAAGCATGCTTTCGGACGCAAGCATGCTTCCGGACGCAAGCATGCTTCCGGACGCAAGCATGCTTTCGGACGCAAGCATGCTTTCGGACGCAAGCATGCTTTCGGACGCAAGCATGCTTTCGGACGCAAGCATGCTTCCGGACGCAAGCATGCTTTTGGACGCAAGCATGCTTCCGGACGCAAGCATGCTTCCGGACGCAAGCATGCTTTCGGACGCAAGCATGCTTTCGGACGCAAGCATGCTTTCGGACGCAAGCATGCTTTCGGACGCAAGCATGCTTTCGGACGCAAGCATGCTTTCGGACGCAAGCATGCTTTCGGACGCAAGCATGCTTTCGGACGCAAGCATGCTTTCGGACGCAAGCATGCTTTCGGACGCAAGCATGCTTTCGGACGCAAGCATGCTTTCGGACGCAAGCATGCTTTCGGACGCAAGCATGCTTTCGGACGCAAGCATGCTTTCGGACGCAAGCATGCTTTCGGACGCAAGCATGCTTTCGGACGCAAGCATGCTTTCGGACGCAAGCATGCTTCCGGACGCAAGCATGCTTTCGGACGCAAGCATGCTTCCGGACGCAAGCATGCTTTCGGACGCAAGCATGCTTCCGGACGCAAGCATGCTTTCGGACGCAAGCATGCTTTCGGACGCAAGCATGCTTTCGGACGCAAGCATGCTTTCGGACGCAAGCATGCTTTCGGACGCAAGCATGCTTTCGGACGCAAGCATGCTTTCGGACGCAAGCATGCTTCCGGACGCAAGCATGCTTTCGGACGCAAGCATGCTTCCGGACGCAAGCATGCTTCCGGACGCAAGCATGCTTTCGGACGCAAGCATGCTTCGGACGCAAGCATGCTTTCGGACGCAAGCATGCTTCCGGACGCAAGCATGCTTCCGGACGCAAGCATGCTTTCGGACGCAAGCATGCTTTCGGACGCAAGCATGCTTTCGGACGCAAGCATGCTTTCGAACAAGCATGCTTTCGGACGCAAGCATGCTTCCGGACGCAAGCATGCTTTGGACGCAAGCATGCTTCCGGACGCAAGCATGCTTCCGGACGCAAGCATGCTTCCGGACGCAAGCATGCTTTCGGACGCAAGCATGCTTCCGGACGCAAGCATGCTTTCGGACGCAAGCATGCTTCGGACGCAAGCATGCTTTCCACGCAAGCATGCTTTCGGACGCAAGCATGCTTCCGGACGCAAGCATGCTTTCGGACGCAAGCATGCTTCCGGACGCAAGCATGCTTTCGGACGCAAGCATGCTTCCGGACGCAAGCATGCTTCCGGACGCAAGCATGCTTTCGGACGCAAGCATGCTTCGGACGCAAGCATGCTTTCGGACGCAAGCATGCTTCCGGACGCAAGCATGCTTCCGGACGCAAGCATGCTTTCGGACGCAAGCATGCTTTCGGACGCAAGCATGCTTTCGGACGCAAGCATGCTTTCGACGCAAGCATGCTTTCGGACGCAAGCATGCTTCCGGACGCAAGCATGCTTTCGGACGCAAGCATGCTTCCGGACGCAAGCATGCTTCCGGACGCAAGCATGCTTTCGGACGCAAGCATGCTTTCGGACGCAAGCATGCTTTCGGACGCAAGCATGCTTTCGGACGCAAGCATGCTTCCGGACGCAAGCATGCTTTGGACGCAAGCATGCTTCCGGACGCAAGCATGCTTCCGGACGCAAGCATGCTTTCGGACGCAAGCATGCTTTCGGACGCAAGCATGCTTCCGGACGCAAGCATGCTTCCGGACGCAAGCATGCTTCCGGACGCAAGCATGCTTTCGGACGCAAGCATGCTTTCGGACGCAAGCATGCTTTCGACGCAAGCATGCTTTCGGACGCAAGCATGCTTCCGGACGCAAGCATGCTTTCGGACGCAAGCATGCTTCGGACGCAAGCATGCTTTCGGACGCAAGCATGCTTTCGGACGCAAGCATGCTTTCGGACGCAAGCATGCTTTCGGACGCAAGCATGCTTTCGGACGCAAGCATGCTTCCGGACGCAAGCATGCTTTCGGACGCAAGCATGCTTCGGACGCAAGCATGCTTCCGGACGCAAGCATGCTTTCGGACGCAAGCATGCTTTCGGACGCAAGCATGCTTCCGGACGCAAGCATGCTTCCGGACGCAAGCATGCTTTCGGACGCAAGCATGCTTCCGGACGCAAGCATGCTTCGGACGCAAGCATGCTTCCGGACGCAAGCATGCTTCCGGACGCAAGCATGCTTTCGGACGCAAGCATGCTTCGGACGCAAGCATGCTTCCGGACGCAAGCATGCTTTCGGACGCAAGCATGCTTCGGACGCAAGCATGCTTCGGACGCAAGCATGCTTCCGGACGCAAGCATGCTTCCGGACGCAAGCATGCTTTCGGACGCAAGCATGCTTTCGGACGCAAGCATGCTTTCGGACGCAAGCATGCTTCCGGACGCAAGCATGCTTTCGGACGCAAGCATGCTTTCGGACGCAAGCATGCTTTCGGACGCAAGCATGCTTTCGGACGCAAGCATGCTTTCGGACGCAAGCATGCTTCGGACGCAAGCATGCTTCGGACGCAAGCATGCTTTCGGACGCAAGCATGCTTTCGGACGCAAGCATGCTTTCGGACGCAAGCATGCTTTCGGACGCAAGCATGCTTTCGGACGCAAGCATGCTTCCGGACGCAAGCATGCTTTCGGACGCAAGCATGCTTCCGGACGCAAGCATGCTTCCGGACGCAAGCATGCTTTCGGACGCAAGCATGCTTCGGACGCAAGCATGCTTTCGGACGCAAGCATGCTTCCGGACGCAAGCATGCTTCCGGACGCAAGCATGCTTTCGGACGCAAGCATGCTTTCGGACGCAAGCATGCTTTCGGACGCAAGCATGCTTTCGACGCAAGCATGCTTTCGGACGCAAGCATGCTTCCGGACGCAAGCATGCTTTCGGACGCAAGCATGCTTCCGGACGCAAGCATGCTTCCGGACGCAAGCATGCTTTCGGACGCAAGCATGCTTTCGGACGCAAGCATGCTTTCGGACGCAAGCATGCTT
Organism: Closterium sp. Naga37s-1; assembly: GCA_947471745.1. Classification (NCBI taxonomy): domain Eukaryota; kingdom Viridiplantae; phylum Streptophyta; class Zygnematophyceae; order Desmidiales; family Closteriaceae; genus Closterium; species Closterium sp. Naga37s-1. The sequence continues at coordinate 22,276 of CANJKZ010000674.1, read as the reverse complement.
TCGGACGCAAGCATGCTTCCGGACGCAAGCATGCTTTCGGACGCAAGCATGCTTCGGACGCAAGCATGCTTTCGGACGCAAGCATGCTTCGGACGCAAGCATGCTTTCGGACGCAAGCATGCTTTCGGACGCAAGCATGCTTCGGACGCAAGCATGCTTCGGACGCAAGCATGCTTTCGGACGCAAGCATGCTTTCGGACGCAAGCATGCTTTCGGACGCAAGCATGCTTCCGGACGCAAGCATGCTTTCGGACGCAAGCATGCTTCGGACGCAAGCATGCTTCCGGACGCAAGCATGCTTTCGGACGCAAGCATGCTTCGGACGCAAGCATGCTTTCGGACGCAAGCATGCTTCGGACGCAAGCATGCTTTCGGACGCAAGCATGCTTTCGGACGCAAGCATGCTTTCGGACGCAAGCATGCTTTCGGACGCAAGCATGCTTTCGACGCAAGCATGCTTTCGGACGCAAGCATGCTTCCGGACGCAAGCATGCTTTCGGACGCAAGCATGCTTCGGACGCAAGCATGCTTTCGGACGCAAGCATGCTTCCGGACGCAAGCATGCTTTCGGACGCAAGCATGCTTCCGGACGCAAGCATGCTTTCGGACGCAAGCATGCTTTCGGACGCAAGCATGCTTCCAACGCAAGCATGCTTTCGGACGCAAGCATGCTTCCGGACGCAAGCATGCTTTCGGACGCAAGCATGCTTCCGGACGCAAGCATGCTTTCGGACGCAAGCATGCTTCGGACGCAAGCATGCTTCCGGACGCAAGCATGCTTTCGGACGCAAGCATGCTTCGGACGCAAGCATGCTTTCGGACGCAAGCATGCTTCCGGACGCAAGCATGCTTCCGGACGCAAGCATGCTTTCGGACGCAAGCATGCTTTCGGACGCAAGCATGCTTTCGGACGCAAGCATGCTTTCGAACAAGCATGCTTTCGGACGCAAGCATGCTTCCGGACGCAAGCATGCTTTCGGACGCAAGCATGCTTCGGACGCAAGCATGCTTCCGGACGCAAGCATGCTTTCGGACGCAAGCATGCTTTCGGACGCAAGCATGCTTTCGGACGCAAGCATGCTTTCGGACGCAAGCATGCTTCCGGACGCAAGCATGCTTTCGGACGCAAGCATGCTTCCGGACGCAAGCATGCTTCGGACGCAAGCATGCTTTCGGACGCAAGCATGCTTTCGGACGCAAGCATGCTTTCGGACGCAAGCATGCTTCCGGACGCAAGCATGCTTCCGGACGCAAGCATGCTTTCGGACGCAAGCATGCTTTCGGACGCAAGCATGCTTTCGACGCAAGCATGCTTTCGGACGCAAGCATGCTTCCGGACGCAAGCATGCTTTGGACGCAAGCATGCTTCCGGACGCAAGCATGCTTCGGACGCAAGCATGCTTTCGGACGCAAGCATGCTTTCGGACGCAAGCATGCTTTCGGACGCAAGCATGCTTTCGGACGCAAGCATGCTTCCGGACGCAAGCATGCTTTCGGACGCAAGCATGCTTCGGACGCAAGCATGCTTCCGGACGCAAGCATGCTTCCGGACGCAAGCATGCTTTCGGACGCAAGCATGCTTTCGGACGCAAGCATGCTTCCGGACGCAAGCATGCTTCCGGACGCAAGCATGCTTTCGGACGCAAGCATGCTTCGGACGCAAGCATGCTTCGGACGCAAGCATGCTTCCGGACGCAAGCATGCTTCCGGACGCAAGCATGCTTTCGGACGCAAGCATGCTTTCGGACGCAAGCATGCTTCGGACGCAAGCATGCTTCGGACGCAAGCATGCTTCCGGACGCAAGCATGCTTCGGACGCAAGCATGCTTTCGGACGCAAGCATGCTTCCGGACGCAAGCATGCTTTCGGACGCAAGCATGCTTTCGGACGCAAGCATGCTTTCGGACGCAAGCATGCTTTCGGACGCAAGCATGCTTTCGGACGCAAGCATGCTTCGGACGCAAGCATGCTTTCGGACGCAAGCATGCTTTCGGACGCAAGCATGCTTTCGGACGCAAGCATGCTTCCGGACGCAAGCATGCTTTCGGACGCAAGCATGCTTTCGGACGCAAGCATGCTTTCGGACGCAAGCATGCTTTCGGACGCAAGCATGCTTTCGGACGCAAGCATGCTTCCGGACGCAAGCATGCTTCGGACGCAAGCATGCTTTCGGACGCAAGCATGCTTCCGGACGCAAGCATGCTTTCGGACGCAAGCATGCTTTCGGACGCAAGCATGCTTTCGGACGCAAGCATGCTTCCGGACGCAAGCATGCTTCCGGACGCAAGCATGCTTTCGGACGCAAGCATGCTTTCGGACGCAAGCATGCTTTCGGACGCAAGCATGCTTTCGACGCAAGCATGCTTTCGGACGCAAGCATGCTTCCGGACGCAAGCATGCTTTGGACGCAAGCATGCTTCCGGACGCAAGCATGCTTCGGACGCAAGCATGCTTTCGGACGCAAGCATGCTTTCGGACGCAAGCATGCTTTCGGACGCAAGCATGCTTTCGGACGCAAGCATGCTTCGGACGCAAGCATGCTTTCGGACGCAAGCATGCTTCCGGACGCAAGCATGCTTCGGACGCAAGCATGCTTCGGACGCAAGCATGCTTTCGGACGCAAGCATGCTTTCGGACGCAAGCATGCTTTCGGACGCAAGCATGCTTTCGGACGCAAGCATGCTTTCGGACGCAAGCATGCTTTCGGACGCAAGCATGCTTTCGGACGCAAGCATGCTTTGGACGCAAGCATGCTTTCGGACGCAAGCATGCTTTCGGACGCAAGCATGCTTTCGGACGCAAGCATGCTTTCGGACGCAAGCATGCTTTCGGACGCAAGCATGCTTTCGGACGCAAGCATGCTTTCGGACGCAAGCATGCTTTCGGACGCAAGCATGCTTCGGACGCAAGCATGCTTTCGGACGCAAGCATGCTTCGGACGCAAGCATGCTTTCGGACGCAAGCATGCTTTCGGACGCAAGCATGCTTTCGGACGCAAGCATGCTTTCGGACGCAAGCATGCTTCGGACGCAAGCATGCTTCGGACGCAAGCATGCTTCGGACGCAAGCATGCTTCGGACGCAAGCATGCTTTCGGACGCAAGCATGCTTTCGGACGCAAGCATGCTTTCGACGCAAGCATGCTTCGGACGCAAGCATGCTTCCGGACGCAAGCATGCTTTCGGACGCAAGCATGCTTCCGGACGCAAGCATGCTTCGGACGCAAGCATGCTTCCGGACGCAAGCATGCTTTCGGACGCAAGCATGCTTTCGGACGCAAGCATGCTTTCGGACGCAAGCATGCTTTCGGACGCAAGCATGCTTCCGGACGCAAGCATGCTTTCGGACGCAAGCATGCTTCCGGACGCAAGCATGCTTCCGGACGCAAGCATGCTTTCGGACGCAAGCATGCTTTCGGACGCAAGCATGCTTCCGGACGCAAGCATGCTTCGGACGCAAGCATGCTTTCGGACGCAAGCATGCTTCCGGACGCAAGCATGCTTCCGGACGCAAGCATGCTTCGGACGCAAGCATGCTTTCGGACGCAAGCATGCTTTCGGACGCAAGCATGCTTTCGGACGCAAGCATGCTTTCGGACGCAAGCATGCTTCCGGACGCAAGCATGCTTTCGGACGCAAGCATGCTTCGGACGCAAGCATGCTTTCGGACGCAAGCATGCTTTCGGACGCAAGCATGCTTCCGGACGCAAGCATGCTTTCGGACGCAAGCATGCTTTCGGACGCAAGCATGCTTTCGGACGCAAGCATGCTTTCGGACGCAAGCATGCTTTCGGACGCAAGCATGCTTCCGGACGCAAGCATGCTTCGGACGCAAGCATGCTTCGGACGCAAGCATGCTTTCGGACGCAAGCATGCTTCGGACGCAAGCATGCTTCCGGACGCAAGCATGCTTTCGGACGCAAGCATGCTTCGGACGCAAGCATGCTTTCGGACGCAAGCATGCTTCGGACGCAAGCATGCTTTCGGACGCAAGCATGCTTCCGGACGCAAGCATGCTTCCGGACGCAAGCATGCTTTCGGACGCAAGCATGCTTTCGGACGCAAGCATGCTTTCGGACGCAAGCATGCTTTCGGACGCAAGCATGCTTCGGACGCAAGCATGCTTTCGGACGCAAGCATGCTTTCGGACGCAAGCATGCTTTCGGACGCAAGCATGCTTTCGGACGCAAGCATGCTTTCGGACGCAAGCATGCTTCCGGACGCAAGCATGCTTTCGGACGCAAGCATGCTTTCGGACGCAAGCATGCTTTCGGACGCAAGCATGCTTTCGGACGCAAGCATGCTTTCGGACGCAAGCATGCTTCGGACGCAAGCATGCTTTCGGACGCAAGCATGCTTTCGGACGCAAGCATGCTTCCGGACGCAAGCATGCTTCCGGACGCAAGCATGCTTCGGACGCAAGCATGCTTCGGACGCAAGCATGCTTTCGGACGCAAGCATGCTTCGGACGCAAGCATGCTTCGGACGCAAGCATGCTTTCGGACGCAAGCATGCTTTCGGACGCAAGCATGCTTTCGGACGCAAGCATGCTTTCGGACGCAAGCATGCTTCGGACGCAAGCATGCTTCCGGACGCAAGCATGCTTTCGGACGCAAGCATGCTTCGGACGCAAGCATGCTTCCGGACGCAAGCATGCTTTCGGACGCAAGCATGCTTTCGGACGCAAGCATGCTTTCGGACGCAAGCATGCTTTCGGACGCAAGCATGCTTTCCGGACGCAAGCATGCTTTCGGACGCAAGCATGCTTCCGGACGCAAGCATGCTTTCGGACGCAAGCATGCTTCGGACGCAAGCATGCTTCGGACGCAAGCATGCTTTCGGACGCAAGCATGCTTCCGGACGCAAGCATGCTTTCGGACGCAAGCATGCTTCGGACGCAAGCATGCTTTCGGACGCAAGCATGCTTCCGGACGCAAGCATGCTTCCGGACGCAAGCATGCTTTCGGACGCAAGCATGCTTTCGGACGCAAGCATGCTTCGGACGCAAGCATGCTTTCGACGCAAGCATGCTTCGGACGCAAGCATGCTTCCGGACGCAAGCATGCTTTCGGACGCAAGCATGCTTCGGACGCAAGCATGCTTCGGACGCAAGCATGCTTCGGACGCAAGCATGCTTTCGGACGCAAGCATGCTTCCGGACGCAAGCATGCTTTCGGACGCAAGCATGCTTTCGGACGCAAGCATGCTTTCGGACGCAAGCATGCTTTCGGACGCAAGCATGCTTCCGGACGCAAGCATGCTTTCGGACGCAAGCATGCTTCGGACGCAAGCATGCTTTCGGACGCAAGCATGCTTTCGGACGCAAGCATGCTTCCGGACGCAAGCATGCTTTCGGACGCAAGCATGCTTCGGACGCAAGCATGCTTTCGGACGCAAGCATGCTTCCGGACGCAAGCATGCTTCCGGACGCAAGCATGCTTCGGACGCAAGCATGCTTTCGGACGCAAGCATGCTTTCGGACGCAAGCATGCTTTCGACGCAAGCATGCTTTCGGACGCAAGCATGCTTCCGGACGCAAGCATGCTTTCGGACGCAAGCATGCTTCCGGACGCAAGCATGCTTCGGACGCAAGCATGCTTTCGGACGCAAGCATGCTTTCGGACGCAAGCATGCTTTCGGACGCAAGCATGCTTCGGACGCAAGCATGCTTCCGGACGCAAGCATGCTTTCGGACGCAAGCATGCTTCGGACGCAAGCATGCTTTCGGACGCAAGCATGCTTTCGGACGCAAGCATGCTTTCGGACGCAAGCATGCTTCCGGACGCAAGCATGCTTTCGGACGCAAGCATGCTTCCGGACGCAAGCATGCTTTCGGACGCAAGCATGCTTTCGGACGCAAGCATGCTTTCGGACGCAAGCATGCTTTCGGACGCAAGCATGCTTCCGGACGCAAGCATGCTTTCGGACGCAAGCATGCTTTCGGACGCAAGCATGCTTTCGGACGCAAGCATGCTTCGGACGCAAGCATGCTTCGGACGCAAGCATGCTTTCGGACGCAAGCATGCTTTCGGACGCAAGCATGCTTTCGGACGCAAGCATGCTTTCGGACGCAAGCATGCTTCGGACGCAAGCATGCTTCCGGACGCAAGCATGCTTTCGGACGCAAGCATGCTTCCGGACGCAAGCATGCTTCGGACGCAAGCATGCTTCCGAACGCAAGCATGCTTCTTCGGACGCAAGCATGCTTTCGGACGCAAGCATGCTTTCGGACGCAAGCATGCTTCCGGACGCAAGCATGCTTTCGGACGCAAGCATGCTTCCGGACGCAAGCATGCTTCGGACGCAAGCATGCTTCCGGACGCAAGCATGCTTCCGGACGCAAGCATGCTTTCGGACGCAAGCATGCTTTCGGACGCAAGCATGCTTTCGGACGCAAGCATGCTTCCGGACGCAAGCATGCTTTCGGACGCAAGCATGCTTTCGGACGCAAGCATGCTTTCGGACGCAAGCATGCTTTCGGACGCAAGCATGCTTTCGGACGCAAGCATGCTTTCGGACGCAAGCATGCTTCGGACGCAAGCATGCTTTCGGACGCAAGCATGCTTTCGGACGCAAGCATGCTTCGGACGCAAGCATGCTTCCGGACGCAAGCATGCTTTCGGACGCAAGCATGCTTTCGGACGCAAGCATGCTTTCGGACGCAAGCATGCTTCCGGACGCAAGCATGCTTCCGGACGCAAGCATGCTTCGGACGCAAGCATGCTTCGGACGCAAGCATGCTTTCGGACGCAAGCATGCTTCCGGACGCAAGCATGCTTCCGGACGCAAGCATGCTTTCGGACGCAAGCATGCTTTCGGACGCAAGCATGCTTTCGGACGCAAGCATGCTTTCGGACGCAAGCATGCTTCGGACGCAAGCATGCTTCCGGACGCAAGCATGCTTTCGGACGCAAGCATGCTTCCGGACGCAAGCATGCTTCCGGACGCAAGCATGCTTCCGGACGCAAGCATGCTTTCGGACGCAAGCATGCTTCGGACGCAAGCATGCTTTCGGACGCAAGCATGCTTTCGGACGCAAGCATGCTTTCGGACGCAAGCATGCTTCGGACGCAAGCATGCTTCCGGACGCAAGCATGCTTTCGGACGCAAGCATGCTTTCGGACGCAAGCATGCTTTCGGACGCAAGCATGCTTCCGGACGCAAGCATGCTTCCGGACGCAAGCATGCTTTCGGACGCAAGCATGCTTTCGGACGCAAGCATGCTTCCGAACGCAAGCATGCTTCCGGACGCAAGCATGCTTCCGGACGCAAGCATGCTTTCGGACGCAAGCATGCTTTCGGACGCAAGCATGCTTTCGGACGCAAGCATGCTTTCGGAACAAGCATGCTTTCGGACGCAAGCATGCTTCCGGACGCAAGCATGCTTTCGGACGCAAGCATGCTTCCGGACGCAAGCATGCTTTCGGACGCAAGCATGCTTTCGGACGCAAGCATGCTTTCGGACGCAAGCATGCTTTCGGACGCAAGCATGCTTTCGGACGCAAGCATGCTTCCGGACGCAAGCATGCTTTCGGACGCAAGCATGCTTCCGGACGCAAGCATGCTTCCGGACGCAAGCATGCTTTCGGACGCAAGCATGCTTTCGGACGCAAGCATGCTTCGGACGCAAGCATGCTTCCGGACGCAAGCATGCTTCCGGACGCAAGCATGCTTTCGGACGCAAGCATGCTTTCGGACGCAAGCATGCTTTCGACGCAAGCATGCTTTCGGACGCAAGCATGCTTCGGACGCAAGCATGCTTTCGGACGCAAGCATGCTTCGGACGCAAGCATGCTTCGGACGCAAGCATGCTTTCGGACGCAAGCATGCTTTCGGACGCAAGCATGCTTTCGGACGCAAGCATGCTTTCGGACGCAAGCATGCTTCGGACGCAAGCATGCTTTGGACGCAAGCATGCTTTCGGACGCAAGCATGCTTCCGGACGCAAGCATGCTTTCGGACGCAAGCATGCTTTCGGACGCAAGCATGCTTCCGGACGCAAGCATGCTTCCGGACGCAAGCATGCTTCGGACGCAAGCATGCTTCCGGACGCAAGCATGCTTCGGACGCAAGCATGCTTCCGACGCAAGCATGCTTCCGGACGCAAGCATGCTTTCGGACGCAAGCATGCTTTCGGACGCAAGCATGCTTCCGGACGCAAGCATGCTTTCGGACGCAAGCATGCTTCCGGACGCAAGCATGTTCGGACGCAAGCATGCTTCCGGACGCAAGCATGCTTCCGGACGCAAGCATGCTTCGGACGCAAGCATGCTTCGGACGCAAGCATGCTTCCGGACGCAAGCATGCTTCCGGACGCAAGCATGCTTTCGGACGCAAGCATGCTTTCGGACGCAAGCATGCTTTCGGACGCAAGCATGCTTTCGGACGCAAGCATGCTTCGGACGCAAGCATGCTTCGGACGCAAGCTTTCGGACGCAAGCATGCTTCCGGACGCAAGCATGCTTTCGGACGCAAGCATGCTTCGGACGCAAGCATGCTTTCGGACGCAAGCATGCTTTCGGACGCAAGCATGCTTTGGACGCAAGCATGCTTCCGGACGCAAGCATGCTTTCGGACGCAAGCAATTCCGGACGCAAGCATGCTTCCGGACGCAAGCATGCTTTCGGACGCAAGCATGCTTCGGACGCAAGCATGCTTCGGACGCAAGCATGCTTTCGGACGCAAGCATGCTTCCGGACGCAAGCATGCTTCGGACGCAAGCATGCTTCGGACGCAAGCATGCTTTCGGACGCAAGCATGCTTTCGACGCAAGCATGCTTTCGGACGCAAGCATGCTTTCCGGACGCAAGCATGCTTTCGGACGCAAGCATGCTTCCGGACGCAAGCATGCTTCCGGACGCAAGCATGCTTTCGGACGCAAGCATGCTTCGGACGCAAGCATGCTTCGGACGCAAGCATGCTTTCGGACGCAAGCATGCTTCCGGGGGCATGCTTTCGGACGCAAGCATGCTTTCGGACGCAAGCATGCTTCCGGACGCAAGCATGCTTCCGGACGCAAGCATGCTTTCGGACGCAAGCATGCTTTCGGACGCAAGCATGCTTTGGACGCAAGCATGCTTTCGGACGCAAGCATGCTTTCGGACGCAAGCATGCTTCCGGACGCAAGCATGCTTTCGGACGCAAGCATGCTTCGGACGCAAGCATGCTTTCGGACGCAAGCATGCTTTCGGACGCAAGCATGCTTCGGACGCAAGCATGCTTTCGGACGCAAGCATGCTTCGGACGCAAGCATGCTTTCGGACGCAAGCATGCTTTCGGACGCAAGCATGCTTTCGGACGCAAGCATGCTTTCGGACGCAAGCATGCTTCGGACGCAAGCATGCTTCGGACGCAAGCATGCTTCCGGACGCAAGCATGCTTCCGGACGCAAGCATGCTTCGGACGCAAGCATGCTTTCGGACGCAAGCATGCTTTCGGACGCAAGCATGCTTTCGGACGCAAGCATGCTTTCGGACGCAAGCATGCTTTCGGACGCAAGCATGCTTTCGGACGCAAGCATGCTTTCGGACGCAAGCATGCTTCGGACGCAAGCATGCTTCCGGACGCAAGCATGCTTTCGGACGCAAGCATGCTTTCGGACGCAAGCATGCTTCCGGACGCAAGCATGCTTCCGGACGCAAGCATGCTTTCGGACGCAAGCATGCTTCGGACGCAAGCATGCTTCCGGACGCAAGCATGCTTCGGACGCAAGCATGCTTTCGGACGCAAGCATGCTTCGGACGCAAGCATGCTTTCGGACGCAAGCATGCTTCCGGACGCAAGCATGCTTCGGACGCAAGCATGCTTCCGGACGCAAGCATGCTTCGGACGCAAGCATGCTTTCGGACGCAAGCATGCTTCGGACGCAAGCATGCTTTCGGACGCAAGCATGCTTCCGGACGCAAGCATGCTTTCGGACGCAAGCATGCTTCCGGACGCAAGCATGCTTCCGGACGCAAGCATGCTTCCGGACGCAAGCATGCTTCGGAACGCAAGCATGCTTCCGGACGCAAGCATGCTTCCGGACGCAAGCATGCTTTCGGACGCAAGCATGCTTTCGGACGCAAGCATGCTTCCGGACGCAAGCATGCTTCCGGAAGCAAGCATGCTTCGGACGCAAGCATGCTTCCGGACGCAAGCATGCTTTCGGACGCAAGCATGCTTTCGGACGCAAGCATGCTTTCCAACGCAAGCATGCTTTGGACGCAAGCATGCTTCGGACGCAAGCATGCTTTCGGACGCAAGCATGCTTTCGGACGCAAGCATGCTTTCGGACGCAAGCATGCTTCGGACGCAAGCATGCTTCCGGACGCAAGCATGCTTTCGGACGCAAGCATGCTTCCGGACGCAAGCATGCTTCGGACGCAAGCATGCTCCGGACGCAAGCATGCTTCGGACGCAAGCATGCTTCCGGACGCAAGCATGCTTTCGGACGCAAGCATGCTTTCGGACGCAAGCATGCTTCGGACGCAAGCATGCTTTCGGACGCAAGCATGCTTTCGGACGCAAGCATGCTTTCGGACGCAAGCATGCTTTCGGAACGCAAGCATGCTTCGGACGCAAGCATGCTTTCGGACGCAAGCATGCTTTCGGACGCAAGCATGCTTCGGACGCAAGCATGCTTTCGGACGCAAGCATGCTTTCGGACGCAAGCATGCTTCGGACGCAAGCATGCTTCCGGACGCAAGCATGCTTCGGACGCAAGCATGCTTCGGACGCAAGCATGCTTCGGACGCAAGCATGCTTCCGGACGCAAGCATGCTTCGGACGCAAGCATGCTTCCGGACGCAAGCATGCTTTCGGACGCAAGCATGCTTTCGGACGCAAGCATGCTTTCGGACGCAAGCATGCTTTCGGACGCAAGCATGCTTTCGGACGCAAGCATGCTTCCGGACGCAAGCATGCTTTCGGACGCAAGCATGCTTCGGACGCAAGCATGCTTTCGGACGCAAGCATGCTTCCGGACGCAAGCATGCTTCGGACGCAAGCATGCTTCCGGACGCAAGCATGCTTCGGACGCAAGCATGCTTCCGGACGCAAGCATGCTTTCGGACGCAAGCATGCTTCCGGACGCAAGCATGCTTTCGGACGCAAGCATGCTTCGGACGCAAGCATGCTTCGGACGCAAGCATGCTTCGGACGCAAGCATGCTTCCGACGCAAGCATGCTTTCGGACGCAAGCATGCTTCCGGACGCAAGCATGCTTCGGACGCAAGCATGCTTCCGGACGCAAGCATGCTTCCGGACGCAAGCATGCTTTCGGACGCAAGCATGCTTTCGGACGCAAGCATGCTTCCGACGCAAGCATGCTTCGGACGCAAGCATGCTTTCGGACGCAAGCATGCGTTCGGACGCAAGCATGCTTTCGAACGCAAGCATGCTTCCGGACGCAAGCATGCTTCCGGACGCAAGCATGCTTTCGGACGCAAGCATGCTTTCGGACGCAAGCATGCTTTCGGACGCAAGCATGCTTTCGAACAAGCATGCTTTCGGACGCAAGCATGCTTCGGACGCAAGCATGCTTTTGGACGCAAGCATGCTTCCGGACGCAAGCATGCTTCCGGACGCAAGCATGCTTCCGGACGCAAGCATGCTTTCGGACGCAAGCATGCTTCCGGACGCAAGCATGCTTTCGGACGCAAGCATGCTTTCGGACGCAAGCATGCTTTCCAACGCAAGCATGCTTTCGGACGCAAGCATGCTTCCGGACGCAAGCATGCTTTCGGACGCAAGCATGCTTCGGACGCAAGCATGCTTTCGGACGCAAGCATGCTTCCGGACGCAAGCATGCTTCGGAACGCAAGCATGCTTCCGGACGCAAGCATGCTTCGGACGCAAGCATGCTTTCGGACGCAAGCATGCTTTCGGACGCAAGCATGCTTCCGGACGCAAGCATGCTTTCGGACGCAAGCATGCTTCCGGACGCAAGCATGGTCGGACGCAAGCATGCTTCCGAACGCAAGCATGCTTCCGGACGCAAGCATGCTTTCGGACGCAAGCATGCTTCCGGACGCAAGCATGCTTCCGGACGCAAGCATGCTTCGGACGCAAGCATGCTTCCGGACGCAAGCATGCTTTCGGACGCAAGCATGCTTCGGACGCAAGCATGCTTCGGACGCAAGCATGCTTTCGGACGCAAGCATGCTTTCGGACGCAAGCATGCTTTCGGACGCAAGCATGCTTCGGACGCAAGCATGCTTTCGGACGCAAGCATGCTTCCGGACGCAAGCATGCTTTCGGACGCAAGCATGCTTTCGGACGCAAGCATGCTTCCGGACGCAAGCATGCTTTCGGACGCAAGCATGCTTCGGACGCAAGCATGCTTCCGACGCAAGCATGCTTTCGGACGCAAGCATGCTTCGGACGCAAGCATGCTTTCGGACGCAAGCATGCTTCCGGACGCAAGCATGCTTCCGGACGCAAGCATGCTTTCGGACGCAAGCATGCTTTCGGACGCAAGCATGCTTTCGGACGCAAGCATGCTTTCGAACAAGGGGGCAAGCGCATGCTTTCGGACGCAAGCATGCTTTCGGACGCAAGCATGCTTTCGGACGCAAGCATGCTTTGGACGCAAGCATGCTTCCGGACGCAAGCATGCTTCCGGACGCAAGCATGCTTTCGGACGCAAGCATGCTTTCGGACGCAAGCATGCTTCGGACGCAAGCATGCTTTCGGACGCAAGCATGCTTCCGGACGCAAGCATGCTTTCGGACGCAAGCATGCTTCGGACGCAAGCATGCTTCCGGACGCAAGCATGCTTTCGGACGCAAGCATGCTTTCGGACGCAAGCATGCTTTCGGACGCAAGCATGCTTTCGGACGCAAGCATGCTTCGGACGCAAGCATGCTTTCGGACGCAAGCATGCTTTCGGACGCAAGCATGCTTTCGGACGCAAGCATGCTTTCGGACGCAAGCATGCTTTCGGACGCAAGCATGCTTTCGGACGCAAGCATGCTTTCGGACGCAAGCATGCTTTCGGACGCAAGCATGCTTTCGGACGCAAGCATGCTTCGGACGCAAGCATGCTTTCGGACGCAAGCATGCTTTCGGACGCAAGCATGCTTTCGGACGCAAGCATGCTTCGGACGCAAGCATGCTTCGGACGCAAGCATGCTTCGGACGCAAGCATGCTTCGGACGCAAGCATGCTTTCGGACGCAAGCATGCTTTCGGACGCAAGCATGCTTCGGACGCAAGCATGCTTTCGGACGCAAGCATGCTTCGGACGCAAGCATGCTTTCGGACGCAAGCATGCTTTCGGACGCAAGCATGCTTTCGGACGCAAGCATGCTTCCGGACGCAAGCATGCTTCGGACGCAAGCATGCTTTCGGACGCAAGCATGCTTCCGGACGCAAGCATGCTTTCGGACGCAAGCATGCTTCGGACGCAAGCATGCTTCGGACGCAAGCATGCTTCCGGACGCAAGCATGCTTCGGACGCAAGCATGCTTTCGGACGCAAGCATGCTTCCGGACGCAAGCATGCTTTCGGACGCAAGCATGCTTTCGGACGCAAGCATGCTTCCGGACGCAAGCATGCTTTCGGACGCAAGCATGCTTTCGGACGCAAGCATGCTTTCGGACGCAAGCATGCTTTCGGACGCAAGCATGCTTTCGGACGCAAGCATGCTTCGGACGCAAGCATGCTTTCGGACGCAAGCATGCTTCCGGACGCAAGCATGCTTCGGACGCAAGCATGCTTCGGACGCAAGCATGCTTCGGACGCAAGCATGCTTCCGGACGCAAGCATGCTTCCGGACGCAAGCATGCTTTCGGACGCAAGCATGCTTTCGGACGCAAGCATGCTTCCGGACGCAAGCATGCTTCCGGACGCAAGCATGCTTTCGGACGCAAGCATGCTTCGGACGCAAGCATGCTTTCGGACGCAAGCATGCTTTCGGACGCAAGCATGCTTTCCGACGCAAGCATGCTTTCGGACGCAAGCATGCTTCGGACGCAAGCATGCTTTCGGACGCAAGCATGCTTTCGGACGCAAGCATGCTTCGGACGCAAGCATGCTTCCGGACGCAAGCATGCTTCCGGACGCAAGCATGCTTTCGCAAGCATGCTTTCGGACGCAAGCATGCTTCCGGACGCAAGCATGCTTCCGGACGCAAGCATGCTTCCGGACGCAAGCATGCTTCGGACGCAAGCATGCTTCCGGACGCAAGCATGCTTCGGACGCAAGCATGCTTTCGGACGCAAGCATGCTTTCGGACGCAAGCATGCTTTCGGACGCAAGCATGCTTCGGACGCAAGCATGCTTTCGGACGCAAGCATGCTTCGGACGCAAGCATGCTTCCGGACGCAAGCATGCTTCCGGACGCAAGCATGCTTTCGGACGCAAGCATGCTTCCGGACGCAAGCATGCTTTCGGACGCAAGCATGCTTTCGGACGCAAGCATGCTTCGGACGCAAGCATGCTTTGGACGCAAGCATGCTTCGGACGCAAGCATGCTTCGGACGCAAGCATGCTTCCGGACGCAAGCATGCTTTCGGACGCAAGCATGCTTTCGGACGCAAGCATGCTTTCGGACGCAAGCATGCTTTCGGACGCAAGCATGCTTCGGACGCAAGCATGCTTTCGGACGCAAGCATGCTTCGGACGCAAGCATGCTTCGGACGCAAGCATGCTTTCGGACGCAAGCATGCTTCCGGACGCAAGCATGCTTTCGGACGCAAGCATGCTTCCGGACGCAAGCATGGTTCGGACGCAAGCATGCTTCGGACGCAAGCATGCTTCCGGACGCAAGCATGCTTTCGGACGCAAGCATGCTTCCGGACGCAAGCATGCTTCGGACGCAAGCATGCTTCCGAACGCAAGCATGCTTCGGACGCAAGCATGCTTCGGACGCAAGCATGCTTTCGGACGCAAGCATGCTTCCGGACGCAAGCATGCTTCCGGACGCAAGCATGCTTTCGGACGCAAGCATGCGTTCGGACGCAAGCATGCTTTCGAACGCAAGCATGCTTCCGGACGCAAGCATGCTTCCGGACGCAAGCATGCTTTCGGACGCAAGCATGCTTTCGGACGCAAGCATGCTTTCGGACGCAAGCATGCTTTGAACAAGCATGCTTTCGGACGCAAGCATGCTTCCGGACGCAAGCATGCTTTTGCACGCAAGCATGCTTCCGGACGCAAGCATGCTTCCGGACGCAAGCATGCTTTCGGACGCAAGCATGCTTTCGGACGCAAGCATGCTTTCGGACGCAAGCATGCTTTCGGACGCAAGCATGCTTCCGGACGCAAGCATGCTTTGCACGCAAGCATGCTTCGGACGCAAGCATGCTTCCGGACGCAAGCATGCTTTCAGACGCAAGCATGCTTTCGGACGCAAGCATGCTTTCGGACGCAAGCATGCTTTCGGACGCAAGCATGCTTTCGGACGCAAGCATGCTTTCGGACGCAAGCATGCTTTCGGACGCAAGCATGCTTTCGGACGCAAGCATGCTTCGGACGCAAGCATGCTTTCGGACGCAAGCATGCTTCGGACGCAAGCATGCTTCGGACGCAAGCATGCTTTCGGACGCAAGCATGCTTTCGGACGCAAGCATGCTTCGGACGCAAGCATGCTTTCGGACGCAAGCATGCTTCGGACGCAAGCATGCTTCCGGACGCAAGCATGCTTCGGACGCAAGCATGCTTTCGGACGCAAGCATGCGTTCGGACGCAAGCATGCTTTCGGACGCAAGCATGCTTCCGGACGCAAGCATGCTTCCGGACGCAAGCATGCTTTCCGGACGCAAGCATGCTTTCGGACGCAAGCATGCTTCCGGACGCAAGCATGCTTTCGGACGCAAGCATGCTTCCGGACGCAAGCATGCTTCGGACGCAAGCATGCTTTCGGACGCAAGCATGCTTTCGGACGCAAGCATGCTTTCGGACGCAAGCATGCTTTCGGACGCAAGCATGCTTTCGGACGCAAGCATGCTTCCGGACGCAAGCATGCTTTCGGACGCAAGCATGCTTTCGGACGCAAGCATGCTTCCGGACGCAAGCATGCTTTCGGACGCAAGCATGCTTTCGGACGCAAGCATGCTTTCGGACGCAAGCATGCTTCGGACGCAAGCATGCTTCCGGACGCAAGCATGCTTTCGGACGCAAGCATGCTTCGGACGCAAGCATGCTTTCGGACGCAAGCATGCGTTCGGACGCAAGCATGCTTTCGGACGCAAGCATGCTTACGGACGCAAGCATGCTTCGGACGCAAGCATGCTTTCGGACGCAAGCATGCTTTCGGACGCAAGCACTTTCGGACGCAGACGCAAGCATGCTTCCGGACGCAAGCATGCTTCCGGACGCAAGCATGCTTTCGGACGCAAGCATGCGTTCGGACGCAAGCATGCTTTCGAACGCAAGCATGCTTCCGGACGCAAGCATGCTTCCGGACGCAAGCATGCTTCGGACGCAAGCATGCTTTCGGACGCAAGCATGCTTTCGGACGCAAGCATGCTTTCGAACAAGCATGCTTTCGGACGCAAGCATGCTTCGGACGCAAGCATGCTTTCGGACGCAAGCATGCTTCCGGACGCAAGCATGCTTCCGGACGCAAGCATGCTTTCGGACGCAAGCATGCTTTCGGACGCAAGCATGCTTTCGGACGCAAGCATGCTTTCGGACGCAAGCATGCTTCCGGACGCAAGCATGCTTTGGACGCAAGCATGCTTCCGGACGCAAGCATGCTTCGGACGCAAGCATGCTTTCGGACGCAAGCATGCTTTCGGACGCAAGCATGCTTTCGGACGCAAGCATGCTTTCGGACGCAAGCATGCTTCCGGACGCAAGCATGCTTTCGGACGCAAGCATGCTTTCGGACGCAAGCATGCTTCGGACGCAAGCATGCTTCGGACGCAAGCATGCTTTCGGACGCAAGCATGCTTTCGGACGCAAGCATGCTTTCGGACGCAAGCATGCTTTCGGACGCAAGCATGCTTTCGGACGCAAGCATGCTTTCGGACGCAAGCATGCTTCCGGACGCAAGCATGCTTTCGGACGCAAGCATGCTTTCGGACGCAAGCATGCTTCCGGACGCAAGCATGCTTCCGGACGCAAGCATGCTTTCGGACGCAAGCATGCGTTCGGACGCAAGCATGCTTTCGAACGCAAGCATGCTTCCGGACGCAAGCATGCTTCGGACGCAAGCATGCTTTCGGACGCAAGCATGCTTCCGGACGCAAGCATGCTTTCGGACGCAAGCATGCTTCCGGACGCAAGCATGCTTCGGACGCAAGCATGCTTTCGAACGCAAGCATGCTTCGGACGCAAGCATGCTTTCGGACGCAAGCATGCTTCGGACGCAAGCATGCTTTCGGACGCAAGCATGCTTTCGGACGCAAGCATGCTTTCGGACGCAAGCATGCTTTCGGACGCAAGCATGCTTTCGGACGCAAGCATGCTTTCGGACGCAAGCATGCTTCGGACGCAAGCATGCTTTCGGACGCAAGCATGCTTCGGACGCAAGCATGCTTCCGGACGCAAGCATGCTTCCGGACGCAAGCATGCTTCGGACGCAAGCATGCTTCGGACGCAAGCATGCTTTCGGACGCAAGCATGCTTTCGGACGCAAGCATGCTTCCGGACGCAAGCATGCTTTGGACGCAAGCATGCTTTCGGACGCAAGCATGCTTCGGACGCAAGCATGCTTCCGGACGCAAGCATGCTTTCGGACGCAAGCATGCTTCCGGACGCAAGCATGCTTTCGGACGCAAGCATGCTTTCGGACGCAAGCATGCTTCGGACGCAAGCATGCTTTCGGACGCAAGCATGCTTTCGGACGCAAGCATGCTTCGGACGCAAGCATGCTTCGGACGCAAGCATGCTTTCGGACGCAAGCATGCTTTCGGACGCAAGCATGCTTTCGGACGCAAGCATGCTTTCGGACGCAAGCATGCTTTCGGACGCAAGCATGCTTCGGACGCAAGCATGCTTTCGGACGCAAGCATGCTTCCGGACGCAAGCATGCTTCGGACGCAAGCATGCTTCGGACGCAAGCATGCTCCGGACGCAAGCATGCTTTCCGGACGCAAGCATGCTTTCGGACGCAAGCATGCTTCGGACGCAAGCATGCTTTCGGACGCAAGCATGCTTCCGGACGCAAGCATGCTTCCGGACGCAAGCATGCTTTCGGACGCAAGCATGCTTCGGACGCAAGCATGCTTTCGGACGCAAGCATGCTTCGGACGCAAGCATGCTTTCGGACGCAAGCATGCTTTCGGACGCAAGCATGCTTCGGACGCAAGCATGCTTCGGACGCAAGCATGCTTCGGACGCAAGCATGCTTTCGGACGCAAGCATGCTTCGGACGCAAGCATGCTTTCGGACGCAAGCATGCTTCGGACGCAAGCATGCTTTGGACGCAAGCATGCTTTCGGACGCAAGCATGCTTCGGACGCAAGCATGCTTTCGGACGCAAGCATGCTTCGGACGCAAGCATGCTTCCGGACGCAAGCATGCTTCGGACGCAAGCATGCTTTCGGACGCAAGCATGCTTCGGACGCAAGCATGCTTTCGGACGCAAGCATGCTTCGGACGCAAGCATGCTTCCGGACGCAAGCATGCTTTGGACGCAAGCATGCTTCGGACGCAAGCATGCTTCGGACGCAAGCATGCTTCGGACGCAAGCATGCTTTCGGACGCAAGCATGCTTCCGGACGCAAGCATGCTTTCGGACGCAAGCATGCTTTCGGACGCAAGCATGCTTCCGGACGCAAGCATGCTTCGGACGCAAGCATGCTTCGGAACGCAAGCATGCTTCCGGACGCAAGCATGCTTTCGGACGCAAGCATGCTTCGGACGCAAGCATGCTTTCGGACGCAAGCATGCTTTCGGACGCAAGCATGCTTCGGACGCAAGCATGCTTCCGGACGCAAGCATGCTTCCGACGCAAGCATGCTTTCGGACGCAAGCATGCTTCGGACGCAAGCATGCTTCGGACGCAAGCATGCTTCCGGACGCAAGCATGCTTCGGACGCAAGCATGCTTTCGGACGCAAGCATGCTTTCGGACGCAAGCATGCTTCCGGACGCAAGCATGCTTCCGGACGCAAGCATGCTTTCGGACGCAAGCATGCTTCGGACGCAAGCATGCTTTCGGACGCAAGCATGCTTCCGGACGCAAGCATGCTTCGGACGCAAGCATGCTTTCGGACGCAAGCATGCTTTCGGACGCAAGCATGCTTTCGGACGCAAGCATGCTTTCGAACAAGCATGCTTTCGGACGCAAGCATGCTTCCGGACGCAAGCATGCTTTGGACGCAAGCATGCTTCCGGACGCAAGCATGCTTCCGGACGCAAGCATGCTTTCGGACGCAAGCATGCTTTCGGACGCAAGCATGCTTTCGGACGCAAGCATGCTTTCGGACGCAAGCATGCTTCGGACGCAAGCATGCTTTCGGACGCAAGCATGCTTCCGGACGCAAGCATGCTTCCGGACGCAAGCATGCTTTCGGACGCAAGCATGCTTTCGGACGCAAGCATGCTTCGGACGCAAGCATGCTTTCGGACGCAAGCATGCTTTCGGACGC
The DNA here is from genome assembly GCA_947471745.1 of Closterium sp. Naga37s-1. Taxonomy (NCBI): domain Eukaryota; kingdom Viridiplantae; phylum Streptophyta; class Zygnematophyceae; order Desmidiales; family Closteriaceae; genus Closterium; species Closterium sp. Naga37s-1. The sequence goes on along the minus strand of CANJKZ010000674.1, from coordinate 2,757 downwards.
AAGCATGCTTTCGGACGCAAGCATGCTTTCGGACGCAAGCATGCTTTCGGACGCAAGCATGCTTCGGACGCAAGCATGCTTTCGGACGCAAGCATGCTTTCGGACGCAAGCATGCTTTCGACGCAAGCATGCTTTGGACGCAAGCATGCTTTCGGACGCAAGCATGCTTCGGACGCAAGCATGCTTTCGGACGCAAGCATGCTTTCGGACGCAAGCATGCTTCCGGACGCAAGCATGCTTCCGGACGCAAGCATGCTTTCGGACGCAAGCATGCGTTCGGACGCAAGCATGCTTTCGGACGCAAGCATGCTTCCGGACGCAAGCATGCTTCCGGACGCAAGCATGCTTCCGGACGCAAGCATGCTTTCGGACGCAAGCATGCTTCCGGACGCAAGCATGCTTTCGGACGCAAGCATGCTTCGGACGCAAGCATGCTTCGGACGCAAGCTTCAAGCATGCTTCGGACGCAAGCATGCTTTCGGACGCAAGCATGCTTTCGGACGCAAGCATGCTTTCGGACGCAAGCATGCTTTCGGACGCAAGCATGCTTTCGGACGCAAGCATGCTTTCGGACGCAAGCATGCTTTCGGACGCAAGCATGCTTCGGACGCAAGCATGCTTCCGGACGCAAGCATGCTTTCGGACGCAAGCATGCTTTCGGACGCAAGCATGCTTCCGGACGCAAGCATGCTTCCGGACGCAAGCATGCTTTCGGACGCAAGCATGCTTCGGACGCAAGCATGCTTTCGGACGCAAGCATGCTTTGACGCAAGCATGCTTCGGACGCAAGCATGCTTCCGGACGCAAGCATGCTTTCGGACGCAAGCATGCTTCGGACGCAAGCATGCTTTCGGACGCAAGCATGCTTCCGGACGCAGACGCAAGCATGCTTCCGGACGCAAGCATGCTTCCGGACGCAAGCATGCTTTCGGACGCAAGCATGCGTTCGGACGCAAGCATGCTTTCGAACGCAAGCATGCTTCCGGACGCAAGCATGCTTCCGGACGCAAGCATGCTTTCGGACGCAAGCATGCTTCGGACGCAAGCATGCTTTCGGACGCAAGCATGCTTTCGAACAAGCATGCTTCGGACGCAAGCATGCTTCCGGACGCAAGCATGCTTTGGACGCAAGCATGCTTCCGGACGCAAGCATGCTTCCGGACGCAAGCATGCTTTCGGACGCAAGCATGCTTTCGGACGCAAGCATGCTTTCGGACGCAAGCATGCTTTCGGACGCAAGCATGCTTCCGGACGCAAGCATGCTTTGGACGCAAGCATGCTTTCGGACGCAAGCATGCTTCCGGACGCAAGCATGCTTCGGACGCAAGCATGCTTCGGACGCAAGCATGCTTCGGACGCAAGCATGCTTCGGACGCAAGCATGCTTCGGACGCAAGCATGCTTTCGGACGCAAGCATGCTTTCGGACGCAAGCATGCTTTCGGACGCAAGCATGCTTTCGGACGCAAGCATGCTTTCGGACGCAAGCATGCTTTCGGACGCAAGCATGCTTTCGGACGCAAGCATGCTTTCGGACGCAAGCATGCTTTCGGACGCAAGCATGCTTCGGACGCAAGCATGCTTCGGACGCAAGCATGCTTTCGGACGCAAGCATGCTTCGGACGCAAGCATGCTTTCGGACGCAAGCATGCTTCCGGACGCAAGCATGCTTCGGACGCAAGCATGCTTTCGGACGCAAGCATGCTTTCGGACGCAAGCATGCTTCCGGACGCAAGCATGCTTCCGGACGCAAGCATGCTTCGGACGCAAGCATGCTTTCGGACGCAAGCATGCTTCGGACGCAAGCATGCTTCGGACGCAAGCATGCTTCGGACGCAAGCATGCTTCGGACGCAAGCATGCTTTCGGACGCAAGCATGCTTTCGGACGCAAGCATGCTTCCGGACGCAAGCATGCTTTCGGACGCAAGCATGCTTTCGGACGCAAGCATGCTTTCGGACGCAAGCATGCTTTCGGACGCAAGCATGCTTTCGGACGCAAGCATGCTTTCGGACGCAAGCATGCTTTCGGACGCAAGCATGCTTTCGGACGCAAGCATGCTTCGGACGCAAGCATGCTTTCGGACGCAAGCATGCTTTCGGACGCAAGCATGCTTTCGGACGCAAGCATGCTTTCGGACGCAAGCATGCTTCGGACGCAAGCATGCTTTCGGACGCAAGCATGCTTTCGGACGCAAGCATGCTTCCGGACGCAAGCATGCTTCCGGACGCAAGCATGCTTCGGACGCAAGCATGCGTTCGGACGCAAGCATGCTTTCGAACGCAAGCATGCTTCGGACGCAAGCATGCTTCCGGACGCAAGCATGCTTTCGGACGCAAGCATGCTTCGGACGCAAGCATGCTTTCGGACGCAAGCATGCTTTCCGGACGCAAGCATGCTTCGGACGCAAGCATGCTTTCGAACGCAAGCATGCTTTCGGAAGCAAGCATGCTTCGGACGCAAGCATGCTTCGGACGCAAGCATGCTTTCGGACGCAAGCATGCTTTCGGACGCAAGCATGCTTCGGACGCAAGCATGCTTCCGGAACGCAAGCAAGCTTCCGGACGCAAGCAAAGCCAAGCTTTCGGACGCAAGCATGCTTTCGGACGCAAGCATGCTTTCGGACGCAAGCATGCTTCGGACGCAAGCATGCTTTCCAACGCAAGCATGCTTCAGGACGCAAGATGCTTCGGACGCAAGCATGCTTTCGGACGCAAGCATGCTTTCGGACGCAAGCATGCTTTCGGACGCAAGCATGCT
>CANJKZ010000673.1:0-74838 GCA_947471745.1 Closterium sp. Naga37s-1 | reverse complement strand
GCCGGTCCATAGGACCAACAGGCCAGTTGGTCCAACCGGTCCATAGGACCACAGGCCAGTTGGTCCAACCGGTCCATAGGACCAACAGGCCAGTTGGTCCAACCGGTCCTAGGACCAACAACGGCCATTTGTCCAACCGGTCCATAGGACCAACAGGCCAGTTGGTCCAACCGGTCCATAGGACCAACAGGCAGTTGGTCCAACCGGTCCATAGGACCAACAGGCCAGTTGGTCCAACCGGTCCATAGGACCAACAGGCCAGTTGGTCCAACCGGTCCATAGGACCAACAGGCCAGTTGGTCCAACCGGTCCATAGGACCAACAGGCCAGTTGGTCCAACCGGTCCATAGGACCAACATGCCAGTTGGTCCAACGGTCCATAGGACCAACAGGCCAGTTGGTCCAACCGGTCCATAGGACCAACATGCCAGTTGGTCCAACCGGTCCATAGGACCAACAGGCCAGTTGGTCCAACCGTCCATAGGACCAACAGGCCAGTTGGTCCAACCGGTCCATAGGACCAACATGCCAGTTGGTCCAACCGGTCCATAGGACCAACAGGCCAGTTGGTCCAACCGGTCCATAGGACCAACAGGCCCTTTGGTCCAACCGGTCCATAGGACCAACAGGCCAGTTGGTCCAACCGGTCCATAGGACCAACAGCCAGTTGGTCCAACCGGTCCATAGGACCAACAGGCCAGTTGGTCCAACGGTCCATAGGACCAACAGGCCAGTTGGTCCAACCGGTCCATAGGACCAACAGGCCAGTTGGTCCAACCGGTCCATAGGACCAACAGGCCAGTTGGTCCAACCGGTCCATAGGACCAACAGGCCAGTTGGTCCAACCGGTCCATAGGACCAACAGGCCAGTTGGTCCAACCGGTCCATAGGACCAACAGGCCAGTTGGTCCAACCGGTCCATAGGACCAACATGCCAGTTGGTCCAACCGGTCCATAGGACCAACAGGCCAGTTGGTCCAACCGGTCCATAGGACCAACAGGCCAGTTGGTCCAACCGGTCCATAGGACCAACAGGCCAGTTGGTCCAACCGGTCCATAGGACCAACAGGCCAGTTGGTCCAACCGGTCCATAGGACCAACAGGCCAGTTGGTCCAACCGGTCCATAGGACCAACATGCCAGTTGGTCCAACCGGTCCATAGGACCAACAGGCCAGTTGGTCCAACCGGTCCATAGGACCAACAGCCAGTTGGTCCAACCGGTCCATAGGACCAACAGGCCAGTTGGTCCAACCGGTCCATAGGACCAACAGGCCAGTTGGTCCAACCGGTCCATAGGACCAACAGGCCAGTTGGTCCAACCGGTCCATAGGACAACAGGCCAGTTGGTCCAACCGGTCCATAGGACCAACAGGCCAGTTGGTCCAACCGGTCCATAGGACCAACAGGCCAGTTGGTCCAACCGGTCCATTGGACCAACAGGCCAGTTGGTCCAACCGGTCCATAGGACCAACAGGCCAGTTGGTCCAACCGGTCCATAGGACCAACAGGCCAGTTGGTCCAACCGGTCCATAGGACCAACAGGCCAGTTGGTCCAACCGGTCCATAGGACCAACAGGCCATTGGTCCAACCGGGTCCATAGGACCAACAGGCCAGTTGGTCCAACCGGTCCATAGGACCAACAGGCCAGCCAGTTGGTCCAACCGGTCCATAGGACCAACAGGCCAGTTGGTCCAACCGGTCCATAGGACCAACAGGCCAGTTGGTCCAACCGGTCCATAGGACCAACAGGCCAGTTGGTCCAACCGGTCCATAGGACCAACAGGCCAGTTGGTCCAACCGGTCCATAGGACCAACAGGCCAGTTGGTCCAACCGGTCCATAGGACCAACACGCCAGTTGGTCCAACCGGTCCATAGGACAACAGGCCAGTTGGTCCAACCGGTCCATAGGACCAACAGGCCAGTTGGTCCAACCGGTCCATAGGACCAACAGGCCAGTTGGTCCAACCGGTCCATAGGACCAACAGGCCAGTTGGTCCAACGGGTCCATAGGACCAACAGGCCAGTTGGTCCAACCGGTCCATAGGACCAACAGGCCAGTTGGTCCAACCGGTCCATAGGACCAACAGGCCAGTTGGTCCAACCGGTCCATAGGACCAACAGGCCAGTTGGTCCAACCGGTCCATAGGACCACTGGCCAGTTGGTCCAACCGGTCCATAGGACCAACAGGCCAGTTGGTCCAACCGGTCCATAGGACCAACAGGCCAGTTGGTCCAACCGGTCCATAGGACCAACAGGCCAGTTGGTCCAACCGGTCCATAGGACCAACAGGCCAGTTGGTCCAACCGGTCCATAGGACCAACAGGCCAGTTGGTCCAACCGGTCCATAGGACCAACAGGCCAGTTGGTCCAACCGGTCCATAGGACCAACAGGCCAGTTGGTCCAACCGGTCCATAGGACCAACAGGCCAGTTGGTCCAACCGGTCCATAGGACCAACAGGCCAGTTGGTCCAACCGGTCCATAGGACCAACAGGCCAGTTGGTCCAACCGGTCCATAGGACCAACGGCCAGTTGGTCCAACCGGTCCATAGGACCAACAGGCCAGTTGGTCCAACCGGTCCATAGGACCAACAGGCCAGTTGGTCCAACCGGTCCATTGGACCAACAGGCCAGTTGGTCCAACCGGTCCATAGGACCAACAGGCCAGTTGGTCCAACCGGTCCATAGGACCAACAGGCCAGTTGGTCCAACCGGTCCATAGGACCAACATGCCAGTTGGTCCAACCGGTCCCAGGACCAACAGGCCAGTTGGTCCAACCGGTCCATAGGACCAACAGGCCAGTTGGTCCAACCGGTCCATAGGACCAACAGGCCAGTTGGTCCACCGGTCCATAGGACCAACAGGCCAGTTGGTCCAACCGGTCCATAGGACCACAGGCCAGTTGGTCCAACCGGTCCATAGGACCAACAGGCCAGTTGGTCCAACCGGTCCATAGGACCAACAGGCCAGTTGGTCCAACCGGTCCATAGGACCAACAGGCCAGTTGGTCCAACCGGTCCATAGGACCAACAGGCCAGTTGGTCCAACCGGTCCATAGGACCAACAGGCCAGTTGGTCCAACCGGTCCATAGGACCAACAGGCCAGTTGGTCCAACCGGTCCACCATTCGGGCAGGGAGTGGAAACCGTCCATAGGACCAACAGGCCAGTTGGTCCAACCGGTCCATAGGACCAACAGGCCAGTTGGTCCAACCGGTCCATAGGACCAACAGGCCAGTTGGTCCAACCGGTCCATAGGACCAACAGGCCAGTTGGTCCAACCGGTCCATAGGACCAACAGGCCAGTTGGTCCAACCGGTCCATAGGACCAACAGGCCAGTTGGTCCAACCGGTCCATAGGACCAACAGGCCAGTTGGTCCACCCGGTCCATAGGACCAACAGGCCAGTTGGTCCAACCGGTCCATAGGACCAACAGGCCAGTTGGTCCAACCGGTCCATAGGACCAACAGGCCAGTTGGTCCAACCCGTCCATAGGACCAACAGGCCAGTTGGTCCAACCGGTCCATAGGACAACAGCCAGTGGTCCAACCGGTCCATAGGACCAACAGGCCAGTTGGTCCAACCGGTCCATAGGACCAACAGGCCAGTTGGTCCAACCGGTCCATAGGACCAACAGGCCAGTTGGTCCAACCGGTCCATAGGACCAACAGGCCAGTTGGTCCAACCGGTCCATAGGACCAACAGGCCAGTTGGTCCAACCGGTCCATAGGACCAACAGGCCAGTTGGTCCAACCGGTCCATAGGACCAACAGGCCAGTTGGTCCAACCGGTCCATAGGACCAACAGGCCAGTTGGTCCAACCGGTCCATAGGACCAACAGGCCAGTTGGTCCAACCGGTCCATAGGACCAACAGGCCAGTTGGTCCAACCGGTCCATAGGACCAACAGGCCAGTTGGTCCAACCGGTCCATAGGACCAACAGGCCAGTTGGTCCAACCGGTCCATAGGACCAACAGGCCAGTTGGTCCAACCGGTCCATAGGACCAACAGGCCAGTTGGTCCAACCGGTCCATAGGACCAACAGGCCAGTTGGTCCAACCGGTCCATAGGACCAACAGGCCAGTTGGTCCAACCGGTCCATAGGACCAACAGGCCAGTTGGTCCAACCGGTCCATAGGACCAACAGGCCAGTTGGTCCAACCGGTCCATAGGACCAACAGGCCAGTTGGTCCAACCGGTCCATAGGACCAACAGGCCAGTTGGTCCAACCGGTCCATAGGACCAACAGGCCAGTTGGTCCAACCGTCCATAGGACCAACAGGCCAGTTGGTCCAACCGGTCCATAGGACCAACAGGCCAGTTGGTCCAACCGGTCCATAGGACAACAGGCCAGTTGGTCCAACCGGTCCATAGGACCAACAGGCCAGTTGGTCCAACCGGTCCATAGGACCAACAGGCCAGTTGGTCCAACCGGTCCATAGGACCAACAGGCCAGTTGGTCCAACCGGTCCATAGGACCAACAGGCCAGTTGGTCCAACCGGTCCATAGGACCAACAGGCCAGTTGGTCCAACCGGTCCATAGGACCAACAGGCCAGTTGGTCCAACCGGTCCATAGGACCAACAGGCCAGTTGGTCCAACCGGTCCATAGGACCAACAGCCAGTTGGTCCAACCGGTCCATAGGACCAACAGGCCAGTTGGTCCAACCGGTCCATAGGACCAACAGGCCAGTTGGTCCAACCGGTCCATAGGACCAACAGGCCAGTTGGTCCAACCGTCCATAGGACCAACAGGCCAGTTGGTCCAACCGGTCCATAGGACCAACAGGCCAGTTGGTCCAACCGGTCCATAGGACCAACAGGCCAGTTGGTCCAACCGGTCCATAGGACCAACAGCCAGTTGGTCCAACGGTCCATAGGACCAACAGGCCAGTTGGTCCAACCGGTCCATAGGACCAACAGGCCAGTTGGTCCAACCGGTCCATAGGACCAACAGGCCAGTTGGTCCAACCGGTCCATAGGACCAACAGGCCAGTTGGTCCAACCGGTCCATAGGACCAACAGGCCAGTTGGTCCAACCGGTCCATAGGACCAACAGGCCAGTTGGTCCAACCGGTCCATACCAACAGGCCAGTTGGTCCAACCGGTCCCAGGACCAACAGGCCAGTTGGTCCAACCGGTCCATAGGACCAACAGGCCAGTTGGTCCAACCGGTCCATAGGACCAACAGGCCAGTTGGTCCAACCGGTCCATAGGACCAACAGGCCAGTTGGTCCAACCGGTCCATAGGACCAACAGGCCAGTTGGTCCAACCGGTCCATAGGACCAACAGGCCAGTTGGTCCAACCGGTCCATAGGACCAACAGGCCAGTTGGTCCAACCGGTCCATAGGACCAACATGCCAGTTGGTCCAACCGGTCCATAGGACCAACAGGCCAGTTGGTCCAACCGGTCCATAGGCCAACAGGCCAGTTGGTCCAACCGGTCCATAGGACCAACAGGCCAGTTGGTCCAACCGGTCCATAGGACCAACAGGCCAGTTGGTCCAACCGGTCCATAGGACCAACATGCCAGTTGGTCCAACCGGTCCATAGGACCAACAGGCCAGTTGGTCCAACCGGTCCATAGGACCAACAGGCCAGTTGGTCCAACCGGTCCATAGGACCAACAGGCCAGTTGGTCCAACCGGTCCATAGGACCACAGGCCAGTTGGTCCAACCGGTCCATAGGACCAACAGGCCAGTTGGTCCAACCGGTCCATAGGACCAACAGGCCAGTTGGTCCAACCGGTCCATAGGACCAACAGGCCAGTTGGTCCAACCGGTCCATAGGACCAACAGGCGAGTTGGTCCAACCGGTCCATAGGACCAACAGGCCAGTTGGTCCAACCGGTCCATAGGACCAACAGGCCAGTTGGTCCAACCGGTCCATAGGACCAACATGCCAGTTGGTCCAACCGGTCCATAGGACCAGCAGGCCAGTTGGTCCAACCGGTCCATAGGACCAACATGCCAGTTGGTCCAACCGGTCCATAGGACCAACAGGCCAGTTGGTCCAACCGGTCCATAGGACCAACAGCCAGTTGGTCCAACCGGTCCATAGGACCACAGGCCAGTTGGTCCAACCGGTCCATAGGACCAACAGGCCAGTTGGTCCAACCGGTCCATAGGACCAACAGGCCAGTTGGTCCAACCGGTCCATAGGACCAACAGGCCAGTTGGTCCAACCGGTCCATAGGACCAACAGGCCAGTTGGTCCAACCGGTCCATAGGACCAACAGGCCAGTTGGTCCAACCGGTCCATAGGACCAACAGGCCAGTTGGTCCAACCGGTCCATAGGACCAACAGGCCAGTTGGTCCAACCGGTCCATAGGACCAACAGGCCAGTTGGTCCAACCGGTCCATAGGACCAACAGGCCAGTTGGTCCAACCGGTCCATAGGACCAACAGGCCAGTTGGTCCAACCGGTCCATAGGACCAACAGGCCAGTTGGTCCAACCGGTCCATAGGACCAACAGGCCAGTTGGTCCCCAACCGGTCCATAGGACCAACAGCCAGTTGGTCCAACCGGTCCATAGGACCAACAGGCCAGTTGGTCCAACCGGTCCATAGGACCAACAGGCCAGTTGGTCCAACCGGTCCATAGGACCAACAGGCCAGTTGGTCCAACCGGTCCATAGGACCAACAGGCCAGTTGGTCCAACCGGTCCATAGGACCAACAGGCCAGTTGGTCCAACCGGTCCATAGGACCAACAGGCCAGTTGGTCCAACCGGTCCATAGGACCAACAGGCCAGTTGGTCCAACCGGTCCATAGGACCAACAGGCCAGTTGGTCCAACCGGTCCATAGGACCAACAGGCCAGTTGGTCCAACCGGTCCATAGGACCAACAGGCCAGTTGGTCCAACCGGTCCATAGGACCAACAGGCCAGTTGGTCCAACCGGTCCATAGGACCAACAGGCCAGTTGGTCCAACCGGTCCATAGGACCAACAGGCCAGTTGGTCCAACCGGTCCATAGGACCAACAGGCCAGTTGGTCCAACCGGTCCATAGGACCAACAGGCCAGTTGGTCCAACCGGTCCATAGGACCAACAGGCCAGTTGGTCCAACCGGTCCATAGGACCAACAGGCCAGTTGGTCCAACCCGGTCCATAGGACCAACAGGCCAGTTGGTCCAACCGGTCCATAGGACCAACAGGCCAGTTGGTCCAACCGGTCCATAGGACCAACAGGCCAGTTGGTCCAACCGGTCCATAGGACCAACAGGCCAGTTGGTCCAACCGGTCCATAGGACCAACAGGCCAGTTGGTCCAACCGGTCCATAGGACCAACAGGCCAGTTGGTCCAACCGGTCCATAGGACCAACAGGCCAGTTGGTCCAACCGGTCCATAGGACCAACAGGCCAGTTGGTCCAACCGGTCCATAGGACCAACAGGCCAGTTGGTCCAACCGGTCCATAGGACCAACAGGCCAGTTGGTCCAACCGGTCCATAGGACCAACAGGCCAGTTGGTCCAACCGGTCCATAGGACCAACAGGCCAGTTGGTCCAACCGGTCCATAGGACCAACAGGCCAGTTGGTCCAACCGGTCCATAGGACCAACAGGCCAGTTGGTCCAACCGGTCCATAGGACCAACAGGCCAGTTGGTCCAACCGGTCCATAGGACCAACAGGCCAGTTGGTCCAACCGGTCCATAGGACCAACAGGCCAGTTGGTCCAACCGGTCCATAGGACCAACAGGCCAGTTGGTCCAACCGGTCCATAGGACCAACAGGCCAGTTGGTCCAACCGGTCCATAGGACCAACAGGCCAGTTGGTCCAACCGGTCCATAGGACCAACAGGCCAGTTGGTCCAACCGGTCCATAGGACCAACAGGCCAGTTGGTCCAACCGGTCCATAGGACCAACAGGCCAGTTGGTCCAACCGGTCCATAGGACCAACAGGCCAGTTGGTCCAACCGGTCCATAGGACCAACAGGCCAGTTGGTCCAACCGGTCCATAGGACCAACAGGCCAGTTGGTCCAACCGGTCCATAGGACCAACAGGCCAGTTGGTCCAACCGGTCCATAGGACCAACAGGCCAGTTGGTCCAACCGGTCCATAGGACCAACAGGCCAGTTGGTCCAACCGGTCCATAGGACCAACAGGCCAGTTGGTCCAACCGGTCCATAGGACCAACAGGCCAGTTGGTCCAACCGGTCCATAGGACCAACAGGCCAGTTGGTCCAACCGGTCCATAGGACCAACAGGCCAGTTGGTCCAACCGGTCCATAGGACCAACAGGCCAGTTGGTCCAACCGGTCCATAGGACCAACAGGCCAGTTGGTCCAACCGGTCCATAGGACCAACAGGCCAGTTGGTCCAACCGGTCCATAGGACCAACAGGCCAGTTGGTCCAACCGGTCCATAGGACCAACAGGCCAGTTGGTCCAACCGGTCCATAGGACCAACAGGCCAGTTGGTCCAACCGGTCCATAGGACCAACAGGCCAGTTGGTCCAACCGGTCCATAGGACCAACAGGCCAGTTGGTCCAACCGGTCCATAGGACCAACAGGCCAGTTGGTCCAACCGGTCCATAGGACCAACAGGCCAGTTGGTCCAACCGGTCCATAGGACCAACAGGCCAGTTGGTCCAACCGGTCCATAGGACCAACAGGCCAGTTGGTCCAACCGGTCCATAGGACCAACAGGCCAGTTGGTCCAACCGGTCCATAGGACCAACAGGCCAGTTGGTCCAACCGGTCCATAGGACCAACAGGCCAGTTGGTCCAACCGGTCCATAGGACCAACAGGCCAGTTGGTCCAACCGGTCCATAGGACCAACAGGCCAGTTGGTCCAACCGGTCCATAGGACCAACAGGCCAGTTGGTCCAACCGGTCCATAGGACCAACAGGCCAGTTGGTCCAACCGGTCCATAGGACCAACAGGCCAGTTGGTCCAACCGGTCCATAGGACCAACAGGCCAGTTGGTCCAACCGGTCCATAGGACCAACAGGCCAGTTGGTCCAACCGGTCCATAGGACCAACAGGCCAGTTGGTCCAACCGGTCCATAGGACCAACAGGCCAGTTGGTCCAACCGGTCCATAGGACCAACAGGCCAGTTGGTCCAACCGGTCCATAGGACCAACAGGCCAGTTGGTCCAACCGGTCCATAGGACCAACAGGCCAGTTGGTCCAACCGGTCCATAGGACCAACAGGCCAGTTGGTCCAACCGGTCCATAGGACCAACAGGCCAGTTGGTCCAACCGGTCCATAGGACCAACAGGCCAGTTGGTCCAACCGGTCCATAGGACCAACAGGCCAGTTGGTCCAACCGGTCCATAGGACCAACAGGCCAGTTGGTCCAACCGGTCCATAGGACCAACAGGCCAGTTGGTCCAACCGGTCCATAGGACCAACAGGCCAGTTGGTCCAACCGGTCCATAGGACCAACAGGCCAGTTGGTCCAACCGGTCCATAGGACCAACAGGCCAGTTGGTCCAACCGGTCCATAGGACCAACAGGCCAGTTGGTCCAACCGGTCCATAGGACCAACAGGCCAGTTGGTCCAACCGGTCCATAGGACCAACAGGCCAGTTGGTCCAACCGGTCCATAGGACCAACAGGCCAGTTGGTCCAACCGGTCCATAGGACCAACAGGCCAGTTGGTCCAACCGGTCCATAGGACCAACAGGCCAGTTGGTCCAACCGGTCCATAGGACCAACAGGCCAGTTGGTCCAACCGGTCCATAGGACCAACAGGCCAGTTGGTCCAACCGGTCCATAGGACCAACAGGCCAGTTGGTCCAACCGGTCCATAGGACCAACAGGCCAGTTGGTCCAACCGGTCCATAGGACCAACAGGCCAGTTGGTCCAACCGGTCCATAGGACCAACAGGCCAGTTGGTCCAACCGGTCCATAGGACCAACAGGCCAGTTGGTCCAACCGGTCCATAGGACCAACAGGCCAGTTGGTCCAACCGGTCCATAGGACCAACAGGCCAGTTGGTCCAACCGGTCCATAGGACCAACAGGCCAGTTGGTCCAACCGGTCCATAGGACCAACAGGCCAGTTGGTCCAACCGGTCCATAGGACCAACAGGCCAGTTGGTCCAACCGGTCCATAGGACCAACAGGCCAGTTGGTCCAACCGGTCCATAGGACCAACAGGCCAGTTGGTCCAACCGGTCCATAGGACCAACAGGCCAGTTGGTCCAACCGGTCCATAGGACCAACAGGCCAGTTGGTCCAACCGGTCCATAGGACCAACAGGCCAGTTGGTCCAACCGGTCCATAGGACCAACAGGCCAGTTGGTCCAACCGGTCCATAGGACCAACAGGCCAGTTGGTCCAACCGGTCCATAGGACCAACAGGCCAGTTGGTCCAACCGGTCCATAGGACCAACAGGCCAGTTGGTCCAACCGGTCCATAGGACCAACAGGCCAGTTGGTCCAACCGGTCCATAGGACCAACAGGCCAGTTGGTCCAACCGGTCCATAGGACCAACAGGCCAGTTGGTCCAACCGGTCCATAGGACCAACAGGCCAGTTGGTCCAACCGGTCCATAGGACCAACAGGCCAGTTGGTCCAACCGGTCCATAGGACCAACAGGCCAGTTGGTCCAACCGGTCCATAGGACCAACAGGCCAGTTGGTCCAACCGGTCCATAGGACCAACAGGCCAGTTGGTCCAACCGGTCCATAGGACCAACAGGCCAGTTGGTCCAACCGGTCCATAGGACCAACAGGCCAGTTGGTCCAACCGGTCCATAGGACCAACAGGCCAGTTGGTCCAACCGGTCCATAGGACCAACAGGCCAGTTGGTCCAACCGGTCCATAGGACCAACAGGCCAGTTGGTCCAACCGGTCCATAGGACCAACAGGCCAGTTGGTCCAACCGGTCCATAGGACCAACAGGCCAGTTGGTCCAACCGGTCCATAGGACCAACAGGCCAGTTGGTCCAACCGGTCCATAGGACCAACAGGCCAGTTGGTCCAACCGGTCCATAGGACCAACAGGCCAGTTGGTCCAACCGGTCCATAGGACCAACAGGCCAGTTGGTCCAACCGGTCCATAGGACCAACAGGCCAGTTGGTCCAACCGGTCCATAGGACCAACAGGCCAGTTGGTCCAACCGGTCCATAGGACCAACAGGCCAGTTGGTCCAACCGGTCCATAGGACCAACAGGCCAGTTGGTCCAACCGGTCCATAGGACCAACAGGCCAGTTGGTCCAACCGGTCCATAGGACCAACAGGCCAGTTGGTCCAACCGGTCCATAGGACCAACAGGCCAGTTGGTCCAACCGGTCCATAGGACCAACAGGCCAGTTGGTCCAACCGGTCCATAGGACCAACAGGCCAGTTGGTCCAACCGGTCCATAGGACCAACAGGCCAGTTGGTCCAACCGGTCCATAGGACCAACAGGCCAGTTGGTCCAACCGGTCCATAGGACCAACAGGCCAGTTGGTCCAACCGGTCCATAGGACCAACAGGCCAGTTGGTCCAACCGGTCCATAGGACCAACAGGCCAGTTGGTCCAACCGGTCCATAGGACCAACAGGCCAGTTGGTCCAACCGGTCCATAGGACCAACAGGCCAGTTGGTCCAACCGGTCCATAGGACCAACAGGCCAGTTGGTCCAACCGGTCCATAGGACCAACAGGCCAGTTGGTCCAACCGGTCCATAGGACCAACAGGCCAGTTGGTCCAACCGGTCCATAGGACCAACAGGCCAGTTGGTCCAACCGGTCCATAGGACCAACAGGCCAGTTGGTCCAACCGGTCCATAGGACCAACAGGCCAGTTGGTCCAACCGGTCCATAGGACCAACAGGCCAGTTGGTCCAACCGGTCCATAGGACCAACAGGCCAGTTGGTCCAACCGGTCCATAGGACCAACAGGCCAGTTGGTCCAACCGGTCCATAGGACCAACAGGCCAGTTGGTCCAACCGGTCCATAGGACCAACAGGCCAGTTGGTCCAACCGGTCCATAGGACCAACAGGCCAGTTGGTCCAACCGGTCCATAGGACCAACAGGCCAGTTGGTCCAACCGGTCCATAGGACCAACAGGCCAGTTGGTCCAACCGGTCCATAGGACCAACAGGCCAGTTGGTCCAACCGGTCCATAGGACCAACAGGCCAGTTGGTCCAACCGGTCCATAGGACCAACAGGCCAGTTGGTCCAACCGGTCCATAGGACCAACAGGCCAGTTGGTCCAACCGGTCCATAGGACCAACAGGCCAGTTGGTCCAACCGGTCCATAGGACCAACAGGCCAGTTGGTCCAACCGGTCCATAGGACCAACAGGCCAGTTGGTCCAACCGGTCCATAGGACCAACAGGCCAGTTGGTCCAACCGGTCCATAGGACCAACAGGCCAGTTGGTCCAACCGGTCCATAGGACCAACAGGCCAGTTGGTCCAACCGGTCCATAGGACCAACAGGCCAGTTGGTCCAACCGGTCCATAGGACCAACAGGCCAGTTGGTCCAACCGGTCCATAGGACCAACAGGCCAGTTGGTCCAACCGGTCCATAGGACCAACAGGCCAGTTGGTCCAACCGGTCCATAGGACCAACAGGCCAGTTGGTCCAACCGGTCCATAGGACCAACAGGCCAGTTGGTCCAACCGGTCCATAGGACCAACAGGCCAGTTGGTCCAACCGGTCCATAGGACCAACAGGCCAGTTGGTCCAACCGGTCCATAGGACCAACAGGCCAGTTGGTCCAACCGGTCCATAGGACCAACAGGCCAGTTGGTCCAACCGGTCCATAGGACCAACAGGCCAGTTGGTCCAACCGGTCCATAGGACCAACAGGCCAGTTGGTCCAACCGGTCCATAGGACCAACAGGCCAGTTGGTCCAACCGGTCCATAGGACCAACAGGCCAGTTGGTCCAACCGGTCCATAGGACCAACAGGCCAGTTGGTCCAACCGGTCCATAGGACCAACAGGCCAGTTGGTCCAACCGGTCCATAGGACCAACAGGCCAGTTGGTCCAACCGGTCCATAGGACCAACAGGCCAGTTGGTCCAACCGGTCCATAGGACCAACAGGCCAGTTGGTCCAACCGGTCCATAGGACCAACAGGCCAGTTGGTCCAACCGGTCCATAGGACCAACAGGCCAGTTGGTCCAACCGGTCCATAGGACCAACAGGCCAGTTGGTCCAACCGGTCCATAGGACCAACAGGCCAGTTGGTCCAACCGGTCCATAGGACCAACAGGCCAGTTGGTCCAACCGGTCCATAGGACCAACAGGCCAGTTGGTCCAACCGGTCCATAGGACCAACAGGCCAGTTGGTCCAACCGGTCCATAGGACCAACAGGCCAGTTGGTCCAACCGGTCCATAGGACCAACAGGCCAGTTGGTCCAACCGGTCCATAGGACCAACAGGCCAGTTGGTCCAACCGGTCCATAGGACCAACAGGCCAGTTGGTCCAACCGGTCCATAGGACCAACAGGCCAGTTGGTCCAACCGGTCCATAGGACCAACAGGCCAGTTGGTCCAACCGGTCCATAGGACCAACAGGCCAGTTGGTCCAACCGGTCCATAGGACCAACAGGCCAGTTGGTCCAACCGGTCCATAGGACCAACAGGCCAGTTGGTCCAACCGGTCCATAGGACCAACAGGCCAGTTGGTCCAACCGGTCCATAGGACCAACAGGCCAGTTGGTCCAACCGGTCCATAGGACCAACAGGCCAGTTGGTCCAACCGGTCCATAGGACCAACAGGCCAGTTGGTCCAACCGGTCCATAGGACCAACAGGCCAGTTGGTCCAACCGGTCCATAGGACCAACAGGCCAGTTGGTCCAACCGGTCCATAGGACCAACAGGCCAGTTGGTCCAACCGGTCCATAGGACCAACAGGCCAGTTGGTCCAACCGGTCCATAGGACCAACAGGCCAGTTGGTCCAACCGGTCCATAGGACCAACAGGCCAGTTGGTCCAACCGGTCCATAGGACCAACAGGCCAGTTGGTCCAACCGGTCCATAGGACCAACAGGCCAGTTGGTCCAACCGGTCCATAGGACCAACAGGCCAGTTGGTCCAACCGGTCCATAGGACCAACAGGCCAGTTGGTCCAACCGGTCCATAGGACCAACAGGCCAGTTGGTCCAACCGGTCCATAGGACCAACAGGCCAGTTGGTCCAACCGGTCCATAGGACCAACAGGCCAGTTGGTCCAACCGGTCCATAGGACCAACAGGCCAGTTGGTCCAACCGGTCCATAGGACCAACAGGCCAGTTGGTCCAACCGGTCCATAGGACCAACAGGCCAGTTGGTCCAACCGGTCCATAGGACCAACAGGCCAGTTGGTCCAACCGGTCCATAGGACCAACAGGCCAGTTGGTCCAACCGGTCCATAGGACCAACAGGCCAGTTGGTCCAACCGGTCCATAGGACCAACAGGCCAGTTGGTCCAACCGGTCCATAGGACCAACAGGCCAGTTGGTCCAACCGGTCCATAGGACCAACAGGCCAGTTGGTCCAACCGGTCCATAGGACCAACAGGCCAGTTGGTCCAACCGGTCCATAGGACCAACAGGCCAGTTGGTCCAACCGGTCCATAGGACCAACAGGCCAGTTGGTCCAACCGGTCCATAGGACCAACAGGCCAGTTGGTCCAACCGGTCCATAGGACCAACAGGCCAGTTGGTCCAACCGGTCCATAGGACCAACAGGCCAGTTGGTCCAACCGGTCCATAGGACCAACAGGCCAGTTGGTCCAACCGGTCCATAGGACCAACAGGCCAGTTGGTCCAACCGGTCCATAGGACCAACAGGCCAGTTGGTCCAACCGGTCCATAGGACCAACAGGCCAGTTGGTCCAACCGGTCCATAGGACCAACAGGCCAGTTGGTCCAACCGGTCCATAGGACCAACAGGCCAGTTGGTCCAACCGGTCCATAGGACCAACAGGCCAGTTGGTCCAACCGGTCCATAGGACCAACAGGCCAGTTGGTCCAACCGGTCCATAGGACCAACAGGCCAGTTGGTCCAACCGGTCCATAGGACCAACAGGCCAGTTGGTCCAACCGGTCCATAGGACCAACAGGCCAGTTGGTCCAACCGGTCCATAGGACCAACAGGCCAGTTGGTCCAACCGGTCCATAGGACCAACAGGCCAGTTGGTCCAACCGGTCCATAGGACCAACAGGCCAGTTGGTCCAACCGGTCCATAGGACCAACAGGCCAGTTGGTCCAACCGGTCCATAGGACCAACAGGCCAGTTGGTCCAACCGGTCCATAGGACCAACAGGCCAGTTGGTCCAACCGGTCCATAGGACCAACAGGCCAGTTGGTCCAACCGGTCCATAGGACCAACAGGCCAGTTGGTCCAACCGGTCCATAGGACCAACAGGCCAGTTGGTCCAACCGGTCCATAGGACCAACAGGCCAGTTGGTCCAACCGGTCCATAGGACCAACAGGCCAGTTGGTCCAACCGGTCCATAGGACCAACAGGCCAGTTGGTCCAACCGGTCCATAGGACCAACAGGCCAGTTGGTCCAACCGGTCCATAGGACCAACAGGCCAGTTGGTCCAACCGGTCCATAGGACCAACAGGCCAGTTGGTCCAACCGGTCCATAGGACCAACAGGCCAGTTGGTCCAACCGGTCCATAGGACCAACAGGCCAGTTGGTCCAACCGGTCCATAGGACCAACAGGCCAGTTGGTCCAACCGGTCCATAGGACCAACAGGCCAGTTGGTCCAACCGGTCCATAGGACCAACAGGCCAGTTGGTCCAACCGGTCCATAGGACCAACAGGCCAGTTGGTCCAACCGGTCCATAGGACCAACAGGCCAGTTGGTCCAACCGGTCCATAGGACCAACAGGCCAGTTGGTCCAACCGGTCCATAGGACCAACAGGCCAGTTGGTCCAACCGGTCCATAGGACCAACAGGCCAGTTGGTCCAACCGGTCCATAGGACCAACAGGCCAGTTGGTCCAACCGGTCCATAGGACCAACAGGCCAGTTGGTCCAACCGGTCCATAGGACCAACAGGCCAGTTGGTCCAACCGGTCCATAGGACCAACAGGCCAGTTGGTCCAACCGGTCCATAGGACCAACAGGCCAGTTGGTCCAACCGGTCCATAGGACCAACAGGCCAGTTGGTCCAACCGGTCCATAGGACCAACAGGCCAGTTGGTCCAACCGGTCCATAGGACCAACAGGCCAGTTGGTCCAACCGGTCCATAGGACCAACAGGCCAGTTGGTCCAACCGGTCCATAGGACCAACAGGCCAGTTGGTCCAACCGGTCCATAGGACCAACAGGCCAGTTGGTCCAACCGGTCCATAGGACCAACAGGCCAGTTGGTCCAACCGGTCCATAGGACCAACAGGCCAGTTGGTCCAACCGGTCCATAGGACCAACAGGCCAGTTGGTCCAACCGGTCCATAGGACCAACAGGCCAGTTGGTCCAACCGGTCCATAGGACCAACAGGCCAGTTGGTCCAACCGGTCCATAGGACCAACAGGCCAGTTGGTCCAACCGGTCCATAGGACCAACAGGCCAGTTGGTCCAACCGGTCCATAGGACCAACAGGCCAGTTGGTCCAACCGGTCCATAGGACCAACAGGCCAGTTGGTCCAACCGGTCCATAGGACCAACAGGCCAGTTGGTCCAACCGGTCCATAGGACCAACAGGCCAGTTGGTCCAACCGGTCCATAGGACCAACAGGCCAGTTGGTCCAACCGGTCCATAGGACCAACAGGCCAGTTGGTCCAACCGGTCCATAGGACCAACAGGCCAGTTGGTCCAACCGGTCCATAGGACCAACAGGCCAGTTGGTCCAACCGGTCCATAGGACCAACAGGCCAGTTGGTCCAACCGGTCCATAGGACCAACAGGCCAGTTGGTCCAACCGGTCCATAGGACCAACAGGCCAGTTGGTCCAACCGGTCCATAGGACCAACAGGCCAGTTGGTCCAACCGGTCCATAGGACCAACAGGCCAGTTGGTCCAACCGGTCCATAGGACCAACAGGCCAGTTGGTCCAACCGGTCCATAGGACCAACAGGCCAGTTGGTCCAACCGGTCCATAGGACCAACAGGCCAGTTGGTCCAACCGGTCCATAGGACCAACAGGCCAGTTGGTCCAACCGGTCCATAGGACCAACAGGCCAGTTGGTCCAACCGGTCCATAGGACCAACAGGCCAGTTGGTCCAACCGGTCCATAGGACCAACAGGCCAGTTGGTCCAACCGGTCCATAGGACCAACAGGCCAGTTGGTCCAACCGGTCCATAGGACCAACAGGCCAGTTGGTCCAACCGGTCCATAGGACCAACAGGCCAGTTGGTCCAACCGGTCCATAGGACCAACAGGCCAGTTGGTCCAACCGGTCCATAGGACCAACAGGCCAGTTGGTCCAACCGGTCCATAGGACCAACAGGCCAGTTGGTCCAACCGGTCCATAGGACCAACAGGCCAGTTGGTCCAACCGGTCCATAGGACCAACAGGCCAGTTGGTCCAACCGGTCCATAGGACCAACAGGCCAGTTGGTCCAACCGGTCCATAGGACCAACAGGCCAGTTGGTCCAACCGGTCCATAGGACCAACAGGCCAGTTGGTCCAACCGGTCCATAGGACCAACAGGCCAGTTGGTCCAACCGGTCCATAGGACCAACAGGCCAGTTGGTCCAACCGGTCCATAGGACCAACAGGCCAGTTGGTCCAACCGGTCCATAGGACCAACAGGCCAGTTGGTCCAACCGGTCCATAGGACCAACAGGCCAGTTGGTCCAACCGGTCCATAGGACCAACAGGCCAGTTGGTCCAACCGGTCCATAGGACCAACAGGCCAGTTGGTCCAACCGGTCCATAGGACCAACAGGCCAGTTGGTCCAACCGGTCCATAGGACCAACAGGCCAGTTGGTCCAACCGGTCCATAGGACCAACAGGCCAGTTGGTCCAACCGGTCCATAGGACCAACAGGCCAGTTGGTCCAACCGGTCCATAGGACCAACAGGCCAGTTGGTCCAACCGGTCCATAGGACCAACAGGCCAGTTGGTCCAACCGGTCCATAGGACCAACAGGCCAGTTGGTCCAACCGGTCCATAGGACCAACAGGCCAGTTGGTCCAACCGGTCCATAGGACCAACAGGCCAGTTGGTCCAACCGGTCCATAGGACCAACAGGCCAGTTGGTCCAACCGGTCCATAGGACCAACAGGCCAGTTGGTCCAACCGGTCCATAGGACCAACAGGCCAGTTGGTCCAACCGGTCCATAGGACCAACAGGCCAGTTGGTCCAACCGGTCCATAGGACCAACAGGCCAGTTGGTCCAACCGGTCCATAGGACCAACAGGCCAGTTGGTCCAACCGGTCCATAGGACCAACAGGCCAGTTGGTCCAACCGGTCCATAGGACCAACAGGCCAGTTGGTCCAACCGGTCCATAGGACCAACAGGCCAGTTGGTCCAACCGGTCCATAGGACCAACAGGCCAGTTGGTCCAACCGGTCCATAGGACCAACAGGCCAGTTGGTCCAACCGGTCCATAGGACCAACAGGCCAGTTGGTCCAACCGGTCCATAGGACCAACAGGCCAGTTGGTCCAACCGGTCCATAGGACCAACAGGCCAGTTGGTCCAACCGGTCCATAGGACCAACAGGCCAGTTGGTCCAACCGGTCCATAGGACCAACAGGCCAGTTGGTCCAACCGGTCCATAGGACCAACAGGCCAGTTGGTCCAACCGGTCCATAGGACCAACAGGCCAGTTGGTCCAACCGGTCCATAGGACCAACAGGCCAGTTGGTCCAACCGGTCCATAGGACCAACAGGCCAGTTGGTCCAACCGGTCCATAGGACCAACAGGCCAGTTGGTCCAACCGGTCCATAGGACCAACAGGCCAGTTGGTCCAACCGGTCCATAGGACCAACAGGCCAGTTGGTCCAACCGGTCCATAGGACCAACAGGCCAGTTGGTCCAACCGGTCCATAGGACCAACAGGCCAGTTGGTCCAACCGGTCCATAGGACCAACAGGCCAGTTGGTCCAACCGGTCCATAGGACCAACAGGCCAGTTGGTCCAACCGGTCCATAGGACCAACAGGCCAGTTGGTCCAACCGGTCCATAGGACCAACAGGCCAGTTGGTCCAACCGGTCCATAGGACCAACAGGCCAGTTGGTCCAACCGGTCCATAGGACCAACAGGCCAGTTGGTCCAACCGGTCCATAGGACCAACAGGCCAGTTGGTCCAACCGGTCCATAGGACCAACAGGCCAGTTGGTCCAACCGGTCCATAGGACCAACAGGCCAGTTGGTCCAACCGGTCCATAGGACCAACAGGCCAGTTGGTCCAACCGGTCCATAGGACCAACAGGCCAGTTGGTCCAACCGGTCCATAGGACCAACAGGCCAGTTGGTCCAACCGGTCCATAGGACCAACAGGCCAGTTGGTCCAACCGGTCCATAGGACCAACAGGCCAGTTGGTCCAACCGGTCCATAGGACCAACAGGCCAGTTGGTCCAACCGGTCCATAGGACCAACAGGCCAGTTGGTCCAACCGGTCCATAGGACCAACAGGCCAGTTGGTCCAACCGGTCCATAGGACCAACAGGCCAGTTGGTCCAACCGGTCCATAGGACCAACAGGCCAGTTGGTCCAACCGGTCCATAGGACCAACAGGCCAGTTGGTCCAACCGGTCCATAGGACCAACAGGCCAGTTGGTCCAACCGGTCCATAGGACCAACAGGCCAGTTGGTCCAACCGGTCCATAGGACCAACAGGCCAGTTGGTCCAACCGGTCCATAGGACCAACAGGCCAGTTGGTCCAACCGGTCCATAGGACCAACAGGCCAGTTGGTCCAACCGGTCCATAGGACCAACAGGCCAGTTGGTCCAACCGGTCCATAGGACCAACAGGCCAGTTGGTCCAACCGGTCCATAGGACCAACAGGCCAGTTGGTCCAACCGGTCCATAGGACCAACAGGCCAGTTGGTCCAACCGGTCCATAGGACCAACAGGCCAGTTGGTCCAACCGGTCCATAGGACCAACAGGCCAGTTGGTCCAACCGGTCCATAGGACCAACAGGCCAGTTGGTCCAACCGGTCCATAGGACCAACAGGCCAGTTGGTCCAACCGGTCCATAGGACCAACAGGCCAGTTGGTCCAACCGGTCCATAGGACCAACAGGCCAGTTGGTCCAACCGGTCCATAGGACCAACAGGCCAGTTGGTCCAACCGGTCCATAGGACCAACAGGCCAGTTGGTCCAACCGGTCCATAGGACCAACAGGCCAGTTGGTCCAACCGGTCCATAGGACCAACAGGCCAGTTGGTCCAACCGGTCCATAGGACCAACAGGCCAGTTGGTCCAACCGGTCCATAGGACCAACAGGCCAGTTGGTCCAACCGGTCCATAGGACCAACAGGCCAGTTGGTCCAACCGGTCCATAGGACCAACAGGCCAGTTGGTCCAACCGGTCCATAGGACCAACAGGCCAGTTGGTCCAACCGGTCCATAGGACCAACAGGCCAGTTGGTCCAACCGGTCCATAGGACCAACAGGCCAGTTGGTCCAACCGGTCCATAGGACCAACAGGCCAGTTGGTCCAACCGGTCCATAGGACCAACAGGCCAGTTGGTCCAACCGGTCCATAGGACCAACAGGCCAGTTGGTCCAACCGGTCCATAGGACCAACAGGCCAGTTGGTCCAACCGGTCCATAGGACCAACAGGCCAGTTGGTCCAACCGGTCCATAGGACCAACAGGCCAGTTGGTCCAACCGGTCCATAGGACCAACAGGCCAGTTGGTCCAACCGGTCCATAGGACCAACAGGCCAGTTGGTCCAACCGGTCCATAGGACCAACAGGCCAGTTGGTCCAACCGGTCCATAGGACCAACAGGCCAGTTGGTCCAACCGGTCCATAGGACCAACAGGCCAGTTGGTCCAACCGGTCCATAGGACCAACAGGCCAGTTGGTCCAACCGGTCCATAGGACCAACAGGCCAGTTGGTCCAACCGGTCCATAGGACCAACAGGCCAGTTGGTCCAACCGGTCCATAGGACCAACAGGCCAGTTGGTCCAACCGGTCCATAGGACCAACAGGCCAGTTGGTCCAACCGGTCCATAGGACCAACAGGCCAGTTGGTCCAACCGGTCCATAGGACCAACAGGCCAGTTGGTCCAACCGGTCCATAGGACCAACAGGCCAGTTGGTCCAACCGGTCCATAGGACCAACAGGCCAGTTGGTCCAACCGGTCCATAGGACCAACAGGCCAGTTGGTCCAACCGGTCCATAGGACCAACAGGCCAGTTGGTCCAACCGGTCCATAGGACCAACAGGCCAGTTGGTCCAACCGGTCCATAGGACCAACAGGCCAGTTGGTCCAACCGGTCCATAGGACCAACAGGCCAGTTGGTCCAACCGGTCCATAGGACCAACAGGCCAGTTGGTCCAACCGGTCCATAGGACCAACAGGCCAGTTGGTCCAACCGGTCCATAGGACCAACAGGCCAGTTGGTCCAACCGGTCCATAGGACCAACAGGCCAGTTGGTCCAACCGGTCCATAGGACCAACAGGCCAGTTGGTCCAACCGGTCCATAGGACCAACAGGCCAGTTGGTCCAACCGGTCCATAGGACCAACAGGCCAGTTGGTCCAACCGGTCCATAGGACCAACAGGCCAGTTGGTCCAACCGGTCCATAGGACCAACAGGCCAGTTGGTCCAACCGGTCCATAGGACCAACAGGCCAGTTGGTCCAACCGGTCCATAGGACCAACAGGCCAGTTGGTCCAACCGGTCCATAGGACCAACAGGCCAGTTGGTCCAACCGGTCCATAGGACCAACAGGCCAGTTGGTCCAACCGGTCCATAGGACCAACAGGCCAGTTGGTCCAACCGGTCCATAGGACCAACAGGCCAGTTGGTCCAACCGGTCCATAGGACCAACAGGCCAGTTGGTCCAACCGGTCCATAGGACCAACAGGCCAGTTGGTCCAACCGGTCCATAGGACCAACAGGCCAGTTGGTCCAACCGGTCCATAGGACCAACAGGCCAGTTGGTCCAACCGGTCCATAGGACCAACAGGCCAGTTGGTCCAACCGGTCCATAGGACCAACAGGCCAGTTGGTCCAACCGGTCCATAGGACCAACAGGCCAGTTGGTCCAACCGGTCCATAGGACCAACAGGCCAGTTGGTCCAACCGGTCCATAGGACCAACAGGCCAGTTGGTCCAACCGGTCCATAGGACCAACAGGCCAGTTGGTCCAACCGGTCCATAGGACCAACAGGCCAGTTGGTCCAACCGGTCCATAGGACCAACAGGCCAGTTGGTCCAACCGGTCCATAGGACCAACAGGCCAGTTGGTCCAACCGGTCCATAGGACCAACAGGCCAGTTGGTCCAACCGGTCCATAGGACCAACAGGCCAGTTGGTCCAACCGGTCCATAGGACCAACAGGCCAGTTGGTCCAACCGGTCCATAGGACCAACAGGCCAGTTGGTCCAACCGGTCCATAGGACCAACAGGCCAGTTGGTCCAACCGGTCCATAGGACCAACAGGCCAGTTGGTCCAACCGGTCCATAGGACCAACAGGCCAGTTGGTCCAACCGGTCCATAGGACCAACAGGCCAGTTGGTCCAACCGGTCCATAGGACCAACAGGCCAGTTGGTCCAACCGGTCCATAGGACCAACAGGCCAGTTGGTCCAACCGGTCCATAGGACCAACAGGCCAGTTGGTCCAACCGGTCCATAGGACCAACAGGCCAGTTGGTCCAACCGGTCCATAGGACCAACAGGCCAGTTGGTCCAACCGGTCCATAGGACCAACAGGCCAGTTGGTCCAACCGGTCCATAGGACCAACAGGCCAGTTGGTCCAACCGGTCCATAGGACCAACAGGCCAGTTGGTCCAACCGGTCCATAGGACCAACAGGCCAGTTGGTCCAACCGGTCCATAGGACCAACAGGCCAGTTGGTCCAACCGGTCCATAGGACCAACAGGCCAGTTGGTCCAACCGGTCCATAGGACCAACAGGCCAGTTGGTCCAACCGGTCCATAGGACCAACAGGCCAGTTGGTCCAACCGGTCCATAGGACCAACAGGCCAGTTGGTCCAACCGGTCCATAGGACCAACAGGCCAGTTGGTCCAACCGGTCCATAGGACCAACAGGCCAGTTGGTCCAACCGGTCCATAGGACCAACAGGCCAGTTGGTCCAACCGGTCCATAGGACCAACAGGCCAGTTGGTCCAACCGGTCCATAGGACCAACAGGCCAGTTGGTCCAACCGGTCCATAGGACCAACAGGCCAGTTGGTCCAACCGGTCCATAGGACCAACAGGCCAGTTGGTCCAACCGGTCCATAGGACCAACAGGCCAGTTGGTCCAACCGGTCCATAGGACCAACAGGCCAGTTGGTCCAACCGGTCCATAGGACCAACAGGCCAGTTGGTCCAACCGGTCCATAGGACCAACAGGCCAGTTGGTCCAACCGGTCCATAGGACCAACAGGCCAGTTGGTCCAACCGGTCCATAGGACCAACAGGCCAGTTGGTCCAACCGGTCCATAGGACCAACAGGCCAGTTGGTCCAACCGGTCCATAGGACCAACAGGCCAGTTGGTCCAACCGGTCCATAGGACCAACAGGCCAGTTGGTCCAACCGGTCCATAGGACCAACAGGCCAGTTGGTCCAACCGGTCCATAGGACCAACAGGCCAGTTGGTCCAACCGGTCCATAGGACCAACAGGCCAGTTGGTCCAACCGGTCCATAGGACCAACAGGCCAGTTGGTCCAACCGGTCCATAGGACCAACAGGCCAGTTGGTCCAACCGGTCCATAGGACCAACAGGCCAGTTGGTCCAACCGGTCCATAGGACCAACAGGCCAGTTGGTCCAACCGGTCCATAGGACCAACAGGCCAGTTGGTCCAACCGGTCCATAGGACCAACAGGCCAGTTGGTCCAACCGGTCCATAGGACCAACAGGCCAGTTGGTCCAACCGGTCCATAGGACCAACAGGCCAGTTGGTCCAACCGGTCCATAGGACCAACAGGCCAGTTGGTCCAACCGGTCCATAGGACCAACAGGCCAGTTGGTCCAACCGGTCCATAGGACCAACAGGCCAGTTGGTCCAACCGGTCCATAGGACCAACAGGCCAGTTGGTCCAACCGGTCCATAGGACCAACAGGCCAGTTGGTCCAACCGGTCCATAGGACCAACAGGCCAGTTGGTCCAACCGGTCCATAGGACCAACAGGCCAGTTGGTCCAACCGGTCCATAGGACCAACAGGCCAGTTGGTCCAACCGGTCCATAGGACCAACAGGCCAGTTGGTCCAACCGGTCCATAGGACCAACAGGCCAGTTGGTCCAACCGGTCCATAGGACCAACAGGCCAGTTGGTCCAACCGGTCCATAGGACCAACAGGCCAGTTGGTCCAACCGGTCCATAGGACCAACAGGCCAGTTGGTCCAACCGGTCCATAGGACCAACAGGCCAGTTGGTCCAACCGGTCCATAGGACCAACAGGCCAGTTGGTCCAACCGGTCCATAGGACCAACAGGCCAGTTGGTCCAACCGGTCCATAGGACCAACAGGCCAGTTGGTCCAACCGGTCCATAGGACCAACAGGCCAGTTGGTCCAACCGGTCCATAGGACCAACAGGCCAGTTGGTCCAACCGGTCCATAGGACCAACAGGCCAGTTGGTCCAACCGGTCCATAGGACCAACAGGCCAGTTGGTCCAACCGGTCCATAGGACCAACAGGCCAGTTGGTCCAACCGGTCCATAGGACCAACAGGCCAGTTGGTCCAACCGGTCCATAGGACCAACAGGCCAGTTGGTCCAACCGGTCCATAGGACCAACAGGCCAGTTGGTCCAACCGGTCCATAGGACCAACAGGCCAGTTGGTCCAACCGGTCCATAGGACCAACAGGCCAGTTGGTCCAACCGGTCCATAGGACCAACAGGCCAGTTGGTCCAACCGGTCCATAGGACCAACAGGCCAGTTGGTCCAACCGGTCCATAGGACCAACAGGCCAGTTGGTCCAACCGGTCCATAGGACCAACAGGCCAGTTGGTCCAACCGGTCCATAGGACCAACAGGCCAGTTGGTCCAACCGGTCCATAGGACCAACAGGCCAGTTGGTCCAACCGGTCCATAGGACCAACAGGCCAGTTGGTCCAACCGGTCCATAGGACCAACAGGCCAGTTGGTCCAACCGGTCCATAGGACCAACAGGCCAGTTGGTCCAACCGGTCCATAGGACCAACAGGCCAGTTGGTCCAACCGGTCCATAGGACCAACAGGCCAGTTGGTCCAACCGGTCCATAGGACCAACAGGCCAGTTGGTCCAACCGGTCCATAGGACCAACAGGCCAGTTGGTCCAACCGGTCCATAGGACCAACAGGCCAGTTGGTCCAACCGGTCCATAGGACCAACAGGCCAGTTGGTCCAACCGGTCCATAGGACCAACAGGCCAGTTGGTCCAACCGGTCCATAGGACCAACAGGCCAGTTGGTCCAACCGGTCCATAGGACCAACAGGCCAGTTGGTCCAACCGGTCCATAGGACCAACAGGCCAGTTGGTCCAACCGGTCCATAGGACCAACAGGCCAGTTGGTCCAACCGGTCCATAGGACCAACAGGCCAGTTGGTCCAACCGGTCCATAGGACCAACAGGCCAGTTGGTCCAACCGGTCCATAGGACCAACAGGCCAGTTGGTCCAACCGGTCCATAGGACCAACAGGCCAGTTGGTCCAACCGGTCCATAGGACCAACAGGCCAGTTGGTCCAACCGGTCCATAGGACCAACAGGCCAGTTGGTCCAACCGGTCCATAGGACCAACAGGCCAGTTGGTCCAACCGGTCCATAGGACCAACAGGCCAGTTGGTCCAACCGGTCCATAGGACCAACAGGCCAGTTGGTCCAACCGGTCCATAGGACCAACAGGCCAGTTGGTCCAACCGGTCCATAGGACCAACAGGCCAGTTGGTCCAACCGGTCCATAGGACCAACAGGCCAGTTGGTCCAACCGGTCCATAGGACCAACAGGCCAGTTGGTCCAACCGGTCCATAGGACCAACAGGCCAGTTGGTCCAACCGGTCCATAGGACCAACAGGCCAGTTGGTCCAACCGGTCCATAGGACCAACAGGCCAGTTGGTCCAACCGGTCCATAGGACCAACAGGCCAGTTGGTCCAACCGGTCCATAGGACCAACAGGCCAGTTGGTCCAACCGGTCCATAGGACCAACAGGCCAGTTGGTCCAACCGGTCCATAGGACCAACAGGCCAGTTGGTCCAACCGGTCCATAGGACCAACAGGCCAGTTGGTCCAACCGGTCCATAGGACCAACAGGCCAGTTGGTCCAACCGGTCCATAGGACCAACAGGCCAGTTGGTCCAACCGGTCCATAGGACCAACAGGCCAGTTGGTCCAACCGGTCCATAGGACCAACAGGCCAGTTGGTCCAACCGGTCCATAGGACCAACAGGCCAGTTGGTCCAACCGGTCCATAGGACCAACAGGCCAGTTGGTCCAACCGGTCCATAGGACCAACAGGCCAGTTGGTCCAACCGGTCCATAGGACCAACAGGCCAGTTGGTCCAACCGGTCCATAGGACCAACAGGCCAGTTGGTCCAACCGGTCCATAGGACCAACAGGCCAGTTGGTCCAACCGGTCCATAGGACCAACAGGCCAGTTGGTCCAACCGGTCCATAGGACCAACAGGCCAGTTGGTCCAACCGGTCCATAGGACCAACAGGCCAGTTGGTCCAACCGGTCCATAGGACCAACAGGCCAGTTGGTCCAACCGGTCCATAGGACCAACAGGCCAGTTGGTCCAACCGGTCCATAGGACCAACAGGCCAGTTGGTCCAACCGGTCCATAGGACCAACAGGCCAGTTGGTCCAACCGGTCCATAGGACCAACAGGCCAGTTGGTCCAACCGGTCCATAGGACCAACAGGCCAGTTGGTCCAACCGGTCCATAGGACCAACAGGCCAGTTGGTCCAACCGGTCCATAGGACCAACAGGCCAGTTGGTCCAACCGGTCCATAGGACCAACAGGCCAGTTGGTCCAACCGGTCCATAGGACCAACAGGCCAGTTGGTCCAACCGGTCCATAGGACCAACAGGCCAGTTGGTCCAACCGGTCCATAGGACCAACAGGCCAGTTGGTCCAACCGGTCCATAGGACCAACAGGCCAGTTGGTCCAACCGGTCCATAGGACCAACAGGCCAGTTGGTCCAACCGGTCCATAGGACCAACAGGCCAGTTGGTCCAACCGGTCCATAGGACCAACAGGCCAGTTGGTCCAACCGGTCCATAGGACCAACAGGCCAGTTGGTCCAACCGGTCCATAGGACCAACAGGCCAGTTGGTCCAACCGGTCCATAGGACCAACAGGCCAGTTGGTCCAACCGGTCCATAGGACCAACAGGCCAGTTGGTCCAACCGGTCCATAGGACCAACAGGCCAGTTGGTCCAACCGGTCCATAGGACCAACAGGCCAGTTGGTCCAACCGGTCCATAGGACCAACAGGCCAGTTGGTCCAACCGGTCCATAGGACCAACAGGCCAGTTGGTCCAACCGGTCCATAGGACCAACAGGCCAGTTGGTCCAACCGGTCCATAGGACCAACAGGCCAGTTGGTCCAACCGGTCCATAGGACCAACAGGCCAGTTGGTCCAACCGGTCCATAGGACCAACAGGCCAGTTGGTCCAACCGGTCCATAGGACCAACAGGCCAGTTGGTCCAACCGGTCCATAGGACCAACAGGCCAGTTGGTCCAACCGGTCCATAGGACCAACAGGCCAGTTGGTCCAACCGGTCCATAGGACCAACAGGCCAGTTGGTCCAACCGGTCCATAGGACCAACAGGCCAGTTGGTCCAACCGGTCCATAGGACCAACAGGCCAGTTGGTCCAACCGGTCCATAGGACCAACAGGCCAGTTGGTCCAACCGGTCCATAGGACCAACAGGCCAGTTGGTCCAACCGGTCCATAGGACCAACAGGCCAGTTGGTCCAACCGGTCCATAGGACCAACAGGCCAGTTGGTCCAACCGGTCCATAGGACCAACAGGCCAGTTGGTCCAACCGGTCCATAGGACCAACAGGCCAGTTGGTCCAACCGGTCCATAGGACCAACAGGCCAGTTGGTCCAACCGGTCCATAGGACCAACAGGCCAGTTGGTCCAACCGGTCCATAGGACCAACAGGCCAGTTGGTCCAACCGGTCCATAGGACCAACAGGCCAGTTGGTCCAACCGGTCCATAGGACCAACAGGCCAGTTGGTCCAACCGGTCCATAGGACCAACAGGCCAGTTGGTCCAACCGGTCCATAGGACCAACAGGCCAGTTGGTCCAACCGGTCCATAGGACCAACAGGCCAGTTGGTCCAACCGGTCCATAGGACCAACAGGCCAGTTGGTCCAACCGGTCCATAGGACCAACAGGCCAGTTGGTCCAACCGGTCCATAGGACCAACAGGCCAGTTGGTCCAACCGGTCCATAGGACCAACAGGCCAGTTGGTCCAACCGGTCCATAGGACCAACAGGCCAGTTGGTCCAACCGGTCCATAGGACCAACAGGCCAGTTGGTCCAACCGGTCCATAGGACCAACAGGCCAGTTGGTCCAACCGGTCCATAGGACCAACAGGCCAGTTGGTCCAACCGGTCCATAGGACCAACAGGCCAGTTGGTCCAACCGGTCCATAGGACCAACAGGCCAGTTGGTCCAACCGGTCCATAGGACCAACAGGCCAGTTGGTCCAACCGGTCCATAGGACCAACAGGCCAGTTGGTCCAACCGGTCCATAGGACCAACAGGCCAGTTGGTCCAACCGGTCCATAGGACCAACAGGCCAGTTGGTCCAACCGGTCCATAGGACCAACAGGCCAGTTGGTCCAACCGGTCCATAGGACCAACAGGCCAGTTGGTCCAACCGGTCCATAGGACCAACAGGCCAGTTGGTCCAACCGGTCCATAGGACCAACAGGCCAGTTGGTCCAACCGGTCCATAGGACCAACAGGCCAGTTGGTCCAACCGGTCCATAGGACCAACAGGCCAGTTGGTCCAACCGGTCCATAGGACCAACAGGCCAGTTGGTCCAACCGGTCCATAGGACCAACAGGCCAGTTGGTCCAACCGGTCCATAGGACCAACAGGCCAGTTGGTCCAACCGGTCCATAGGACCAACAGGCCAGTTGGTCCAACCGGTCCATAGGACCAACAGGCCAGTTGGTCCAACCGGTCCATAGGACCAACAGGCCAGTTGGTCCAACCGGTCCATAGGACCAACAGGCCAGTTGGTCCAACCGGTCCATAGGACCAACAGGCCAGTTGGTCCAACCGGTCCATAGGACCAACAGGCCAGTTGGTCCAACCGGTCCATAGGACCAACAGGCCAGTTGGTCCAACCGGTCCATAGGACCAACAGGCCAGTTGGTCCAACCGGTCCATAGGACCAACAGGCCAGTTGGTCCAACCGGTCCATAGGACCAACAGGCCAGTTGGTCCAACCGGTCCATAGGACCAACAGGCCAGTTGGTCCAACCGGTCCATAGGACCAACAGGCCAGTTGGTCCAACCGGTCCATAGGACCAACAGGCCAGTTGGTCCAACCGGTCCATAGGACCAACAGGCCAGTTGGTCCAACCGGTCCATAGGACCAACAGGCCAGTTGGTCCAACCGGTCCATAGGACCAACAGGCCAGTTGGTCCAACCGGTCCATAGGACCAACAGGCCAGTTGGTCCAACCGGTCCATAGGACCAACAGGCCAGTTGGTCCAACCGGTCCATAGGACCAACAGGCCAGTTGGTCCAACCGGTCCATAGGACCAACAGGCCAGTTGGTCCAACCGGTCCATAGGACCAACAGGCCAGTTGGTCCAACCGGTCCATAGGACCAACAGGCCAGTTGGTCCAACCGGTCCATAGGACCAACAGGCCAGTTGGTCCAACCGGTCCATAGGACCAACAGGCCAGTTGGTCCAACCGGTCCATAGGACCAACAGGCCAGTTGGTCCAACCGGTCCATAGGACCAACAGGCCAGTTGGTCCAACCGGTCCATAGGACCAACAGGCCAGTTGGTCCAACCGGTCCATAGGACCAACAGGCCAGTTGGTCCAACCGGTCCATAGGACCAACAGGCCAGTTGGTCCAACCGGTCCATAGGACCAACAGGCCAGTTGGTCCAACCGGTCCATAGGACCAACAGGCCAGTTGGTCCAACCGGTCCATAGGACCAACAGGCCAGTTGGTCCAACCGGTCCATAGGACCAACAGGCCAGTTGGTCCAACCGGTCCATAGGACCAACAGGCCAGTTGGTCCAACCGGTCCATAGGACCAACAGGCCAGTTGGTCCAACCGGTCCATAGGACCAACAGGCCAGTTGGTCCAACCGGTCCATAGGACCAACAGGCCAGTTGGTCCAACCGGTCCATAGGACCAACAGGCCAGTTGGTCCAACCGGTCCATAGGACCAACAGGCCAGTTGGTCCAACCGGTCCATAGGACCAACAGGCCAGTTGGTCCAACCGGTCCATAGGACCAACAGGCCAGTTGGTCCAACCGGTCCATAGGACCAACAGGCCAGTTGGTCCAACCGGTCCATAGGACCAACAGGCCAGTTGGTCCAACCGGTCCATAGGACCAACAGGCCAGTTGGTCCAACCGGTCCATAGGACCAACAGGCCAGTTGGTCCAACCGGTCCATAGGACCAACAGGCCAGTTGGTCCAACCGGTCCATAGGACCAACAGGCCAGTTGGTCCAACCGGTCCATAGGACCAACAGGCCAGTTGGTCCAACCGGTCCATAGGACCAACAGGCCAGTTGGTCCAACCGGTCCATAGGACCAACAGGCCAGTTGGTCCAACCGGTCCATAGGACCAACAGGCCAGTTGGTCCAACCGGTCCATAGGACCAACAGGCCAGTTGGTCCAACCGGTCCATAGGACCAACAGGCCAGTTGGTCCAACCGGTCCATAGGACCAACAGGCCAGTTGGTCCAACCGGTCCATAGGACCAACAGGCCAGTTGGTCCAACCGGTCCATAGGACCAACAGGCCAGTTGGTCCAACCGGTCCATAGGACCAACAGGCCAGTTGGTCCAACCGGTCCATAGGACCAACAGGCCAGTTGGTCCAACCGGTCCATAGGACCAACAGGCCAGTTGGTCCAACCGGTCCATAGGACCAACAGGCCAGTTGGTCCAACCGGTCCATAGGACCAACAGGCCAGTTGGTCCAACCGGTCCATAGGACCAACAGGCCAGTTGGTCCAACCGGTCCATAGGACCAACAGGCCAGTTGGTCCAACCGGTCCATAGGACCAACAGGCCAGTTGGTCCAACCGGTCCATAGGACCAACAGGCCAGTTGGTCCAACCGGTCCATAGGACCAACAGGCCAGTTGGTCCAACCGGTCCATAGGACCAACAGGCCAGTTGGTCCAACCGGTCCATAGGACCAACAGGCCAGTTGGTCCAACCGGTCCATAGGACCAACAGGCCAGTTGGTCCAACCGGTCCATAGGACCAACAGGCCAGTTGGTCCAACCGGTCCATAGGACCAACAGGCCAGTTGGTCCAACCGGTCCATAGGACCAACAGGCCAGTTGGTCCAACCGGTCCATAGGACCAACAGGCCAGTTGGTCCAACCGGTCCATAGGACCAACAGGCCAGTTGGTCCAACCGGTCCATAGGACCAACAGGCCAGTTGGTCCAACCGGTCCATAGGACCAACAGGCCAGTTGGTCCAACCGGTCCATAGGACCAACAGGCCAGTTGGTCCAACCGGTCCATAGGACCAACAGGCCAGTTGGTCCAACCGGTCCATAGGACCAACAGGCCAGTTGGTCCAACCGGTCCATAGGACCAACAGGCCAGTTGGTCCAACCGGTCCATAGGACCAACAGGCCAGTTGGTCCAACCGGTCCATAGGACCAACAGGCCAGTTGGTCCAACCGGTCCATAGGACCAACAGGCCAGTTGGTCCAACCGGTCCATAGGACCAACAGGCCAGTTGGTCCAACCGGTCCATAGGACCAACAGGCCAGTTGGTCCAACCGGTCCATAGGACCAACAGGCCAGTTGGTCCAACCGGTCCATAGGACCAACAGGCCAGTTGGTCCAACCGGTCCATAGGACCAACAGGCCAGTTGGTCCAACCGGTCCATAGGACCAACAGGCCAGTTGGTCCAACCGGTCCATAGGACCAACAGGCCAGTTGGTCCAACCGGTCCATAGGACCAACAGGCCAGTTGGTCCAACCGGTCCATAGGACCAACAGGCCAGTTGGTCCAACCGGTCCATAGGACCAACAGGCCAGTTGGTCCAACCGGTCCATAGGACCAACAGGCCAGTTGGTCCAACCGGTCCATAGGACCAACAGGCCAGTTGGTCCAACCGGTCCATAGGACCAACAGGCCAGTTGGTCCAACCGGTCCATAGGACCAACAGGCCAGTTGGTCCAACCGGTCCATAGGACCAACAGGCCAGTTGGTCCAACCGGTCCATAGGACCAACAGGCCAGTTGGTCCAACCGGTCCATAGGACCAACAGGCCAGTTGGTCCAACCGGTCCATAGGACCAACAGGCCAGTTGGTCCAACCGGTCCATAGGACCAACAGGCCAGTTGGTCCAACCGGTCCATAGGACCAACAGGCCAGTTGGTCCAACCGGTCCATAGGACCAACAGGCCAGTTGGTCCAACCGGTCCATAGGACCAACAGGCCAGTTGGTCCAACCGGTCCATAGGACCAACAGGCCAGTTGGTCCAACCGGTCCATAGGACCAACAGGCCAGTTGGTCCAACCGGTCCATAGGACCAACAGGCCAGTTGGTCCAACCGGTCCATAGGACCAACAGGCCAGTTGGTCCAACCGGTCCATAGGACCAACAGGCCAGTTGGTCCAACCGGTCCATAGGACCAACAGGCCAGTTGGTCCAACCGGTCCATAGGACCAACAGGCCAGTTGGTCCAACCGGTCCATAGGACCAACAGGCCAGTTGGTCCAACCGGTCCATAGGACCAACAGGCCAGTTGGTCCAACCGGTCCATAGGACCAACAGGCCAGTTGGTCCAACCGGTCCATAGGACCAACAGGCCAGTTGGTCCAACCGGTCCATAGGACCAACAGGCCAGTTGGTCCAACCGGTCCATAGGACCAACAGGCCAGTTGGTCCAACCGGTCCATAGGACCAACAGGCCAGTTGGTCCAACCGGTCCATAGGACCAACAGGCCAGTTGGTCCAACCGGTCCATAGGACCAACAGGCCAGTTGGTCCAACCGGTCCATAGGACCAACAGGCCAGTTGGTCCAACCGGTCCATAGGACCAACAGGCCAGTTGGTCCAACCGGTCCATAGGACCAACAGGCCAGTTGGTCCAACCGGTCCATAGGACCAACAGGCCAGTTGGTCCAACCGGTCCATAGGACCAACAGGCCAGTTGGTCCAACCGGTCCATAGGACCAACAGGCCAGTTGGTCCAACCGGTCCATAGGACCAACAGGCCAGTTGGTCCAACCGGTCCATAGGACCAACAGGCCAGTTGGTCCAACCGGTCCATAGGACCAACAGGCCAGTTGGTCCAACCGGTCCATAGGACCAACAGGCCAGTTGGTCCAACCGGTCCATAGGACCAACAGGCCAGTTGGTCCAACCGGTCCATAGGACCAACAGGCCAGTTGGTCCAACCGGTCCATAGGACCAACAGGCCAGTTGGTCCAACCGGTCCATAGGACCAACAGGCCAGTTGGTCCAACCGGTCCATAGGACCAACAGGCCAGTTGGTCCAACCGGTCCATAGGACCAACAGGCCAGTTGGTCCAACCGGTCCATAGGACCAACAGGCCAGTTGGTCCAACCGGTCCATAGGACCAACAGGCCAGTTGGTCCAACCGGTCCATAGGACCAACAGGCCAGTTGGTCCAACCGGTCCATAGGACCAACAGGCCAGTTGGTCCAACCGGTCCATAGGACCAACAGGCCAGTTGGTCCAACCGGTCCATAGGACCAACAGGCCAGTTGGTCCAACCGGTCCATAGGACCAACAGGCCAGTTGGTCCAACCGGTCCATAGGACCAACAGGCCAGTTGGTCCAACCGGTCCATAGGACCAACAGGCCAGTTGGTCCAACCGGTCCATAGGACCAACAGGCCAGTTGGTCCAACCGGTCCATAGGACCAACAGGCCAGTTGGTCCAACCGGTCCATAGGACCAACAGGCCAGTTGGTCCAACCGGTCCATAGGACCAACAGGCCAGTTGGTCCAACCGGTCCATAGGACCAACAGGCCAGTTGGTCCAACCGGTCCATAGGACCAACAGGCCAGTTGGTCCAACCGGTCCATAGGACCAACAGGCCAGTTGGTCCAACCGGTCCATAGGACCAACAGGCCAGTTGGTCCAACCGGTCCATAGGACCAACAGGCCAGTTGGTCCAACCGGTCCATAGGACCAACAGGCCAGTTGGTCCAACCGGTCCATAGGACCAACAGGCCAGTTGGTCCAACCGGTCCATAGGACCAACAGGCCAGTTGGTCCAACCGGTCCATAGGACCAACAGGCCAGTTGGTCCAACCGGTCCATAGGACCAACAGGCCAGTTGGTCCAACCGGTCCATAGGACCAACAGGCCAGTTGGTCCAACCGGTCCATAGGACCAACAGGCCAGTTGGTCCAACCGGTCCATAGGACCAACAGGCCAGTTGGTCCAACCGGTCCATAGGACCAACAGGCCAGTTGGTCCAACCGGTCCATAGGACCAACAGGCCAGTTGGTCCAACCGGTCCATAGGACCAACAGGCCAGTTGGTCCAACCGGTCCATAGGACCAACAGGCCAGTTGGTCCAACCGGTCCATAGGACCAACAGGCCAGTTGGTCCAACCGGTCCATAGGACCAACAGGCCAGTTGGTCCAACCGGTCCATAGGACCAACAGGCCAGTTGGTCCAACCGGTCCATAGGACCAACAGGCCAGTTGGTCCAACCGGTCCATAGGACCAACAGGCCAGTTGGTCCAACCGGTCCATAGGACCAACAGGCCAGTTGGTCCAACCGGTCCATAGGACCAACAGGCCAGTTGGTCCAACCGGTCCATAGGACCAACAGGCCAGTTGGTCCAACCGGTCCATAGGACCAACAGGCCAGTTGGTCCAACCGGTCCATAGGACCAACAGGCCAGTTGGTCCAACCGGTCCATAGGACCAACAGGCCAGTTGGTCCAACCGGTCCATAGGACCAACAGGCCAGTTGGTCCAACCGGTCCATAGGACCAACAGGCCAGTTGGTCCAACCGGTCCATAGGACCAACAGGCCAGTTGGTCCAACCGGTCCATAGGACCAACAGGCCAGTTGGTCCAACCGGTCCATAGGACCAACAGGCCAGTTGGTCCAACCGGTCCATAGGACCAACAGGCCAGTTGGTCCAACCGGTCCATAGGACCAACAGGCCAGTTGGTCCAACCGGTCCATAGGACCAACAGGCCAGTTGGTCCAACCGGTCCATAGGACCAACAGGCCAGTTGGTCCAACCGGTCCATAGGACCAACAGGCCAGTTGGTCCAACCGGTCCATAGGACCAACAGGCCAGTTGGTCCAACCGGTCCATAGGACCAACAGGCCAGTTGGTCCAACCGGTCCATAGGACCAACAGGCCAGTTGGTCCAACCGGTCCATAGGACCAACAGGCCAGTTGGTCCAACCGGTCCATAGGACCAACAGGCCAGTTGGTCCAACCGGTCCATAGGACCAACAGGCCAGTTGGTCCAACCGGTCCATAGGACCAACAGGCCAGTTGGTCCAACCGGTCCATAGGACCAACAGGCCAGTTGGTCCAACCGGTCCATAGGACCAACAGGCCAGTTGGTCCAACCGGTCCATAGGACCAACAGGCCAGTTGGTCCAACCGGTCCATAGGACCAACAGGCCAGTTGGTCCAACCGGTCCATAGGACCAACAGGCCAGTTGGTCCAACCGGTCCATAGGACCAACAGGCCAGTTGGTCCAACCGGTCCATAGGACCAACAGGCCAGTTGGTCCAACCGGTCCATAGGACCAACAGGCCAGTTGGTCCAACCGGTCCATAGGACCAACAGGCCAGTTGGTCCAACCGGTCCATAGGACCAACAGGCCAGTTGGTCCAACCGGTCCATAGGACCAACAGGCCAGTTGGTCCAACCGGTCCATAGGACCAACAGGCCAGTTGGTCCAACCGGTCCATAGGACCAACAGGCCAGTTGGTCCAACCGGTCCATAGGACCAACAGGCCAGTTGGTCCAACCGGTCCATAGGACCAACAGGCCAGTTGGTCCAACCGGTCCATAGGACCAACAGGCCAGTTGGTCCAACCGGTCCATAGGACCAACAGGCCAGTTGGTCCAACCGGTCCATAGGACCAACAGGCCAGTTGGTCCAACCGGTCCATAGGACCAACAGGCCAGTTGGTCCAACCGGTCCATAGGACCAACAGGCCAGTTGGTCCAACCGGTCCATAGGACCAACAGGCCAGTTGGTCCAACCGGTCCATAGGACCAACAGGCCAGTTGGTCCAACCGGTCCATAGGACCAACAGGCCAGTTGGTCCAACCGGTCCATAGGACCAACAGGCCAGTTGGTCCAACCGGTCCATAGGACCAACAGGCCAGTTGGTCCAACCGGTCCATAGGACCAACAGGCCAGTTGGTCCAACCGGTCCATAGGACCAACAGGCCAGTTGGTCCAACCGGTCCATAGGACCAACAGGCCAGTTGGTCCAACCGGTCCATAGGACCAACAGGCCAGTTGGTCCAACCGGTCCATAGGACCAACAGGCCAGTTGGTCCAACCGGTCCATAGGACCAACAGGCCAGTTGGTCCAACCGGTCCATAGGACCAACAGGCCAGTTGGTCCAACCGGTCCATAGGACCAACAGGCCAGTTGGTCCAACCGGTCCATAGGACCAACAGGCCAGTTGGTCCAACCGGTCCATAGGACCAACAGGCCAGTTGGTCCAACCGGTCCATAGGACCAACAGGCCAGTTGGTCCAACCGGTCCATAGGACCAACAGGCCAGTTGGTCCAACCGGTCCATAGGACCAACAGGCCAGTTGGTCCAACCGGTCCATAGGACCAACAGGCCAGTTGGTCCAACCGGTCCATAGGACCAACAGGCCAGTTGGTCCAACCGGTCCATAGGACCAACAGGCCAGTTGGTCCAACCGGTCCATAGGACCAACAGGCCAGTTGGTCCAACCGGTCCATAGGACCAACAGGCCAGTTGGTCCAACCGGTCCATAGGACCAACAGGCCAGTTGGTCCAACCGGTCCATAGGACCAACAGGCCAGTTGGTCCAACCGGTCCATAGGACCAACAGGCCAGTTGGTCCAACCGGTCCATAGGACCAACAGGCCAGTTGGTCCAACCGGTCCATAGGACCAACAGGCCAGTTGGTCCAACCGGTCCATAGGACCAACAGGCCAGTTGGTCCAACCGGTCCATAGGACCAACAGGCCAGTTGGTCCAACCGGTCCATAGGACCAACAGGCCAGTTGGTCCAACCGGTCCATAGGACCAACAGGCCAGTTGGTCCAACCGGTCCATAGGACCAACAGGCCAGTTGGTCCAACCGGTCCATAGGACCAACAGGCCAGTTGGTCCAACCGGTCCATAGGACCAACAGGCCAGTTGGTCCAACCGGTCCATAGGACCAACAGGCCAGTTGGTCCAACCGGTCCATAGGACCAACAGGCCAGTTGGTCCAACCGGTCCATAGGACCAACAGGCCAGTTGGTCCAACCGGTCCATAGGACCAACAGGCCAGTTGGTCCAACCGGTCCATAGGACCAACAGGCCAGTTGGTCCAACCGGTCCATAGGACCAACAGGCCAGTTGGTCCAACCGGTCCATAGGACCAACAGGCCAGTTGGTCCAACCGGTCCATAGGACCAACAGGCCAGTTGGTCCAACCGGTCCATAGGACCAACAGGCCAGTTGGTCCAACCGGTCCATAGGACCAACAGGCCAGTTGGTCCAACCGGTCCATAGGACCAACAGGCCAGTTGGTCCAACCGGTCCATAGGACCAACAGGCCAGTTGGTCCAACCGGTCCATAGGACCAACAGGCCAGTTGGTCCAACCGGTCCATAGGACCAACAGGCCAGTTGGTCCAACCGGTCCATAGGACCAACAGGCCAGTTGGTCCAACCGGTCCATAGGACCAACAGGCCAGTTGGTCCAACCGGTCCATAGGACCAACAGGCCAGTTGGTCCAACCGGTCCATAGGACCAACAGGCCAGTTGGTCCAACCGGTCCATAGGACCAACAGGCCAGTTGGTCCAACCGGTCCATAGGACCAACAGGCCAGTTGGTCCAACCGGTCCATAGGACCAACAGGCCAGTTGGTCCAACCGGTCCATAGGACCAACAGGCCAGTTGGTCCAACCGGTCCATAGGACCAACAGGCCAGTTGGTCCAACCGGTCCATAGGACCAACAGGCCAGTTGGTCCAACCGGTCCATAGGACCAACAGGCCAGTTGGTCCAACCGGTCCATAGGACCAACAGGCCAGTTGGTCCAACCGGTCCATAGGACCAACAGGCCAGTTGGTCCAACCGGTCCATAGGACCAACAGGCCAGTTGGTCCAACCGGTCCATAGGACCAACAGGCCAGTTGGTCCAACCGGTCCATAGGACCAACAGGCCAGTTGGTCCAACCGGTCCATAGGACCAACAGGCCAGTTGGTCCAACCGGTCCATAGGACCAACAGGCCAGTTGGTCCAACCGGTCCATAGGACCAACAGGCCAGTTGGTCCAACCGGTCCATAGGACCAACAGGCCAGTTGGTCCAACCGGTCCATAGGACCAACAGGCCAGTTGGTCCAACCGGTCCATAGGACCAACAGGCCAGTTGGTCCAACCGGTCCATAGGACCAACAGGCCAGTTGGTCCAACCGGTCCATAGGACCAACAGGCCAGTTGGTCCAACCGGTCCATAGGACCAACAGGCCAGTTGGTCCAACCGGTCCATAGGACCAACAGGCCAGTTGGTCCAACCGGTCCATAGGACCAACAGGCCAGTTGGTCCAACCGGTCCATAGGACCAACAGGCCAGTTGGTCCAACCGGTCCATAGGACCAACAGGCCAGTTGGTCCAACCGGTCCATAGGACCAACAGGCCAGTTGGTCCAACCGGTCCATAGGACCAACAGGCCAGTTGGTCCAACCGGTCCATAGGACCAACAGGCCAGTTGGTCCAACCGGTCCATAGGACCAACAGGCCAGTTGGTCCAACCGGTCCATAGGACCAACAGGCCAGTTGGTCCAACCGGTCCATAGGACCAACAGGCCAGTTGGTCCAACCGGTCCATAGGACCAACAGGCCAGTTGGTCCAACCGGTCCATAGGACCAACAGGCCAGTTGGTCCAACCGGTCCATAGGACCAACAGGCCAGTTGGTCCAACCGGTCCATAGGACCAACAGGCCAGTTGGTCCAACCGGTCCATAGGACCAACAGGCCAGTTGGTCCAACCGGTCCATAGGACCAACAGGCCAGTTGGTCCAACCGGTCCATAGGACCAACAGGCCAGTTGGTCCAACCGGTCCATAGGACCAACAGGCCAGTTGGTCCAACCGGTCCATAGGACCAACAGGCCAGTTGGTCCAACCGGTCCATAGGACCAACAGGCCAGTTGGTCCAACCGGTCCATAGGACCAACAGGCCAGTTGGTCCAACCGGTCCATAGGACCAACAGGCCAGTTGGTCCAACCGGTCCATAGGACCAACAGGCCAGTTGGTCCAACCGGTCCATAGGACCAACAGGCCAGTTGGTCCAACCGGTCCATAGGACCAACAGGCCAGTTGGTCCAACCGGTCCATAGGACCAACAGGCCAGTTGGTCCAACCGGTCCATAGGACCAACAGGCCAGTTGGTCCAACCGGTCCATAGGACCAACAGGCCAGTTGGTCCAACCGGTCCATAGGACCAACAGGCCAGTTGGTCCAACCGGTCCATAGGACCAACAGGCCAGTTGGTCCAAC
The DNA here is from genome assembly GCA_947471745.1 of Closterium sp. Naga37s-1. Classification (NCBI taxonomy): domain Eukaryota; kingdom Viridiplantae; phylum Streptophyta; class Zygnematophyceae; order Desmidiales; family Closteriaceae; genus Closterium; species Closterium sp. Naga37s-1. The sequence goes on along the minus strand of CANJKZ010000673.1, from coordinate 34,848 downwards.
CGGTCCATAGGACCAACAGGCCAGTTGGTCCAACCGGTCCATAGGACCAACAGGCCAGTTGGTCCAACCGGTCCATAGGACCAACAGGCCAGTTGGTCCAACCGGTCCATAGGACCAACAGGCCAGTTGGTCCAACCGGTCCATAGGACCAACAGGCCAGTTGGTCCAACCGGTCCATAGGACCAACAGGCCAGTTGGTCCAACCGGTCCATAGGACCAACAGGCCAGTTGGTCCAACCGGTCCATAGGACCAACAGGCCAGTTGGTCCAACCGGTCCATAGGACCAACAGGCCAGTTGGTCCAACCGGTCCATAGGACCAACAGGCCAGTTGGTCCAACCGGTCCATAGGACCAACAGGCCAGTTGGTCCAACCGGTCCATAGGACCAACAGGCCAGTTGGTCCAACCGGTCCATAGGACCAACAGGCCAGTTGGTCCAACCGGTCCATAGGACCAACAGGCCAGTTGGTCCAACCGGTCCATAGGACCAACAGGCCAGTTGGTCCAACCGGTCCATAGGACCAACAGGCCAGTTGGTCCAACCGGTCCATAGGACCAACAGGCCAGTTGGTCCAACCGGTCCATAGGACCAACAGGCCAGTTGGTCCAACCGGTCCATAGGACCAACAGGCCAGTTGGTCCAACCGGTCCATAGGACCAACAGGCCAGTTGGTCCAACCGGTCCATAGGACCAACAGGCCAGTTGGTCCAACCGGTCCATAGGACCAACAGGCCAGTTGGTCCAACCGGTCCATAGGACCAACAGGCCAGTTGGTCCAACCGGTCCATAGGACCAACAGGCCAGTTGGTCCAACCGGTCCATAGGACCAACAGGCCAGTTGGTCCAACCGGTCCATAGGACCAACAGGCCAGTTGGTCCAACCGGTCCATAGGACCAACAGGCCAGTTGGTCCAACCGGTCCATAGGACCAACAGGCCAGTTGGTCCAACCGGTCCATAGGACCAACAGGCCAGTTGGTCCAACCGGTCCATAGGACCAACAGGCCAGTTGGTCCAACCGGTCCATAGGACCAACAGGCCAGTTGGTCCAACCGGTCCATAGGACCAACAGGCCAGTTGGTCCAACCGGTCCATAGGACCAACAGGCCAGTTGGTCCAACCGGTCCATAGGACCAACAGGCCAGTTGGTCCAACCGGTCCATAGGACCAACAGGCCAGTTGGTCCAACCGGTCCATAGGACCAACAGGCCAGTTGGTCCAACCGGTCCATAGGACCAACAGGCCAGTTGGTCCAACCGGTCCATAGGACCAACAGGCCAGTTGGTCCAACCGGTCCATAGGACCAACAGGCCAGTTGGTCCAACCGGTCCATAGGACCAACAGGCCAGTTGGTCCAACCGGTCCATAGGACCAACAGGCCAGTTGGTCCAACCGGTCCATAGGACCAACAGGCCAGTTGGTCCAACCGGTCCATAGGACCAACAGGCCAGTTGGTCCAACCGGTCCATAGGACCAACAGGCCAGTTGGTCCAACCGGTCCATAGGACCAACAGGCCAGTTGGTCCAACCGGTCCATAGGACCAACAGGCCAGTTGGTCCAACCGGTCCATAGGACCAACAGGCCAGTTGGTCCAACCGGTCCATAGGACCAACAGGCCAGTTGGTCCAACCGGTCCATAGGACCAACAGGCCAGTTGGTCCAACCGGTCCATAGGACCAACAGGCCAGTTGGTCCAACCGGTCCATAGGACCAACAGGCCAGTTGGTCCAACCGGTCCATAGGACCAACAGGCCAGTTGGTCCAACCGGTCCATAGGACCAACAGGCCAGTTGGTCCAACCGGTCCATAGGACCAACAGGCCAGTTGGTCCAACCGGTCCATAGGACCAACAGGCCAGTTGGTCCAACCGGTCCATAGGACCAACAGGCCAGTTGGTCCAACCGGTCCATAGGACCAACAGGCCAGTTGGTCCAACCGGTCCATAGGACCAACAGGCCAGTTGGTCCAACCGGTCCATAGGACCAACAGGCCAGTTGGTCCAACCGGTCCATAGGACCAACAGGCCAGTTGGTCCAACCGGTCCATAGGACCAACAGGCCAGTTGGTCCAACCGGTCCATAGGACCAACAGGCCAGTTGGTCCAACCGGTCCATAGGACCAACAGGCCAGTTGGTCCAACCGGTCCATAGGACCAACAGGCCAGTTGGTCCAACCGGTCCATAGGACCAACAGGCCAGTTGGTCCAACCGGTCCATAGGACCAACAGGCCAGTTGGTCCAACCGGTCCATAGGACCAACAGGCCAGTTGGTCCAACCGGTCCATAGGACCAACAGGCCAGTTGGTCCAACCGGTCCATAGGACCAACAGGCCAGTTGGTCCAACCGGTCCATAGGACCAACAGGCCAGTTGGTCCAACCGGTCCATAGGACCAACAGGCCAGTTGGTCCAACCGGTCCATAGGACCAACAGGCCAGTTGGTCCAACCGGTCCATAGGACCAACAGGCCAGTTGGTCCAACCGGTCCATAGGACCAACAGGCCAGTTGGTCCAACCGGTCCATAGGACCAACAGGCCAGTTGGTCCAACCGGTCCATAGGACCAACAGGCCAGTTGGTCCAACCGGTCCATAGGACCAACAGGCCAGTTGGTCCAACCGGTCCATAGGACCAACAGGCCAGTTGGTCCAACCGGTCCATAGGACCAACAGGCCAGTTGGTCCAACCGGTCCATAGGACCAACAGGCCAGTTGGTCCAACCGGTCCATAGGACCAACAGGCCAGTTGGTCCAACCGGTCCATAGGACCAACAGGCCAGTTGGTCCAACCGGTCCATAGGACCAACAGGCCAGTTGGTCCAACCGGTCCATAGGACCAACAGGCCAGTTGGTCCAACCGGTCCATAGGACCAACAGGCCAGTTGGTCCAACCGGTCCATAGGACCAACAGGCCAGTTGGTCCAACCGGTCCATAGGACCAACAGGCCAGTTGGTCCAACCGGTCCATAGGACCAACAGGCCAGTTGGTCCAACCGGTCCATAGGACCAACAGGCCAGTTGGTCCAACCGGTCCATAGGACCAACAGGCCAGTTGGTCCAACCGGTCCATAGGACCAACAGGCCAGTTGGTCCAACCGGTCCATAGGACCAACAGGCCAGTTGGTCCAACCGGTCCATAGGACCAACAGGCCAGTTGGTCCAACCGGTCCATAGGACCAACAGGCCAGTTGGTCCAACCGGTCCATAGGACCAACAGGCCAGTTGGTCCAACCGGTCCATAGGACCAACAGGCCAGTTGGTCCAACCGGTCCATAGGACCAACAGGCCAGTTGGTCCAACCGGTCCATAGGACCAACAGGCCAGTTGGTCCAACCGGTCCATAGGACCAACAGGCCAGTTGGTCCAACCGGTCCATAGGACCAACAGGCCAGTTGGTCCAACCGGTCCATAGGACCAACAGGCCAGTTGGTCCAACCGGTCCATAGGACCAACAGGCCAGTTGGTCCAACCGGTCCATAGGACCAACAGGCCAGTTGGTCCAACCGGTCCATAGGACCAACAGGCCAGTTGGTCCAACCGGTCCATAGGACCAACAGGCCAGTTGGTCCAACCGGTCCATAGGACCAACAGGCCAGTTGGTCCAACCGGTCCATAGGACCAACAGGCCAGTTGGTCCAACCGGTCCATAGGACCAACAGGCCAGTTGGTCCAACCGGTCCATAGGACCAACAGGCCAGTTGGTCCAACCGGTCCATAGGACCAACAGGCCAGTTGGTCCAACCGGTCCATAGGACCAACAGGCCAGTTGGTCCAACCGGTCCATAGGACCAACAGGCCAGTTGGTCCAACCGGTCCATAGGACCAACAGGCCAGTTGGTCCAACCGGTCCATAGGACCAACAGGCCAGTTGGTCCAACCGGTCCATAGGACCAACAGGCCAGTTGGTCCAACCGGTCCATAGGACCAACAGGCCAGTTGGTCCAACCGGTCCATAGGACCAACAGGCCAGTTGGTCCAACCGGTCCATAGGACCAACAGGCCAGTTGGTCCAACCGGTCCATAGGACCAACAGGCCAGTTGGTCCAACCGGTCCATAGGACCAACAGGCCAGTTGGTCCAACCGGTCCATAGGACCAACAGGCCAGTTGGTCCAACCGGTCCATAGGACCAACAGGCCAGTTGGTCCAACCGGTCCATAGGACCAACAGGCCAGTTGGTCCAACCGGTCCATAGGACCAACAGGCCAGTTGGTCCAACCGGTCCATAGGACCAACAGGCCAGTTGGTCCAACCGGTCCATAGGACCAACAGGCCAGTTGGTCCAACCGGTCCATAGGACCAACAGGCCAGTTGGTCCAACCGGTCCATAGGACCAACAGGCCAGTTGGTCCAACCGGTCCATAGGACCAACAGGCCAGTTGGTCCAACCGGTCCATAGGACCAACAGGCCAGTTGGTCCAACCGGTCCATAGGACCAACAGGCCAGTTGGTCCAACCGGTCCATAGGACCAACAGGCCAGTTGGTCCAACCGGTCCATAGGACCAACAGGCCAGTTGGTCCAACCGGTCCATAGGACCAACAGGCCAGTTGGTCCAACCGGTCCATAGGACCAACAGGCCAGTTGGTCCAACCGGTCCATAGGACCAACAGGCCAGTTGGTCCAACCGGTCCATAGGACCAACAGGCCAGTTGGTCCAACCGGTCCATAGGACCAACAGGCCAGTTGGTCCAACCGGTCCATAGGACCAACAGGCCAGTTGGTCCAACCGGTCCATAGGACCAACAGGCCAGTTGGTCCAACCGGTCCATAGGACCAACAGGCCAGTTGGTCCAACCGGTCCATAGGACCAACAGGCCAGTTGGTCCAACCGGTCCATAGGACCAACAGGCCAGTTGGTCCAACCGGTCCATAGGACCAACAGGCCAGTTGGTCCAACCGGTCCATAGGACCAACAGGCCAGTTGGTCCAACCGGTCCATAGGACCAACAGGCCAGTTGGTCCAACCGGTCCATAGGACCAACAGGCCAGTTGGTCCAACCGGTCCATAGGACCAACAGGCCAGTTGGTCCAACCGGTCCATAGGACCAACAGGCCAGTTGGTCCAACCGGTCCATAGGACCAACAGGCCAGTTGGTCCAACCGGTCCATAGGACCAACAGGCCAGTTGGTCCAACCGGTCCATAGGACCAACAGGCCAGTTGGTCCAACCGGTCCATAGGACCAACAGGCCAGTTGGTCCAACCGGTCCATAGGACCAACAGGCCAGTTGGTCCAACCGGTCCATAGGACCAACAGGCCAGTTGGTCCAACCGGTCCATAGGACCAACAGGCCAGTTGGTCCAACCGGTCCATAGGACCAACAGGCCAGTTGGTCCAACCGGTCCATAGGACCAACAGGCCAGTTGGTCCAACCGGTCCATAGGACCAACAGGCCAGTTGGTCCAACCGGTCCATAGGACCAACAGGCCAGTTGGTCCAACCGGTCCATAGGACCAACAGGCCAGTTGGTCCAACCGGTCCATAGGACCAACAGGCCAGTTGGTCCAACCGGTCCATAGGACCAACAGGCCAGTTGGTCCAACCGGTCCATAGGACCAACAGGCCAGTTGGTCCAACCGGTCCATAGGACCAACAGGCCAGTTGGTCCAACCGGTCCATAGGACCAACAGGCCAGTTGGTCCAACCGGTCCATAGGACCAACAGGCCAGTTGGTCCAACCGGTCCATAGGACCAACAGGCCAGTTGGTCCAACCGGTCCATAGGACCAACAGGCCAGTTGGTCCAACCGGTCCATAGGACCAACAGGCCAGTTGGTCCAACCGGTCCATAGGACCAACAGGCCAGTTGGTCCAACCGGTCCATAGGACCAACAGGCCAGTTGGTCCAACCGGTCCATAGGACCAACAGGCCAGTTGGTCCAACCGGTCCATAGGACCAACAGGCCAGTTGGTCCAACCGGTCCATAGGACCAACAGGCCAGTTGGTCCAACCGGTCCATAGGACCAACAGGCCAGTTGGTCCAACCGGTCCATAGGACCAACAGGCCAGTTGGTCCAACCGGTCCATAGGACCAACAGGCCAGTTGGTCCAACCGGTCCATAGGACCAACAGGCCAGTTGGTCCAACCGGTCCATAGGACCAACAGGCCAGTTGGTCCAACCGGTCCATAGGACCAACAGGCCAGTTGGTCCAACCGGTCCATAGGACCAACAGGCCAGTTGGTCCAACCGGTCCATAGGACCAACAGGCCAGTTGGTCCAACCGGTCCATAGGACCAACAGGCCAGTTGGTCCAACCGGTCCATAGGACCAACAGGCCAGTTGGTCCAACCGGTCCATAGGACCAACAGGCCAGTTGGTCCAACCGGTCCATAGGACCAACAGGCCAGTTGGTCCAACCGGTCCATAGGACCAACAGGCCAGTTGGTCCAACCGGTCCATAGGACCAACAGGCCAGTTGGTCCAACCGGTCCATAGGACCAACAGGCCAGTTGGTCCAACCGGTCCATAGGACCAACAGGCCAGTTGGTCCAACCGGTCCATAGGACCAACAGGCCAGTTGGTCCAACCGGTCCATAGGACCAACAGGCCAGTTGGTCCAACCGGTCCATAGGACCAACAGGCCAGTTGGTCCAACCGGTCCATAGGACCAACAGGCCAGTTGGTCCAACCGGTCCATAGGACCAACAGGCCAGTTGGTCCAACCGGTCCATAGGACCAACAGGCCAGTTGGTCCAACCGGTCCATAGGACCAACAGGCCAGTTGGTCCAACCGGTCCATAGGACCAACAGGCCAGTTGGTCCAACCGGTCCATAGGACCAACAGGCCAGTTGGTCCAACCGGTCCATAGGACCAACAGGCCAGTTGGTCCAACCGGTCCATAGGACCAACAGGCCAGTTGGTCCAACCGGTCCATAGGACCAACAGGCCAGTTGGTCCAACCGGTCCATAGGACCAACAGGCCAGTTGGTCCAACCGGTCCATAGGACCAACAGGCCAGTTGGTCCAACCGGTCCATAGGACCAACAGGCCAGTTGGTCCAACCGGTCCATAGGACCAACAGGCCAGTTGGTCCAACCGGTCCATAGGACCAACAGGCCAGTTGGTCCAACCGGTCCATAGGACCAACAGGCCAGTTGGTCCAACCGGTCCATAGGACCAACAGGCCAGTTGGTCCAACCGGTCCATAGGACCAACAGGCCAGTTGGTCCAACCGGTCCATAGGACCAACAGGCCAGTTGGTCCAACCGGTCCATAGGACCAACAGGCCAGTTGGTCCAACCGGTCCATAGGACCAACAGGCCAGTTGGTCCAACCGGTCCATAGGACCAACAGGCCAGTTGGTCCAACCGGTCCATAGGACCAACAGGCCAGTTGGTCCAACCGGTCCATAGGACCAACAGGCCAGTTGGTCCAACCGGTCCATAGGACCAACAGGCCAGTTGGTCCAACCGGTCCATAGGACCAACAGGCCAGTTGGTCCAACCGGTCCATAGGACCAACAGGCCAGTTGGTCCAACCGGTCCATAGGACCAACAGGCCAGTTGGTCCAACCGGTCCATAGGACCAACAGGCCAGTTGGTCCAACCGGTCCATAGGACCAACAGGCCAGTTGGTCCAACCGGTCCATAGGACCAACAGGCCAGTTGGTCCAACCGGTCCATAGGACCAACAGGCCAGTTGGTCCAACCGGTCCATAGGACCAACAGGCCAGTTGGTCCAACCGGTCCATAGGACCAACAGGCCAGTTGGTCCAACCGGTCCATAGGACCAACAGGCCAGTTGGTCCAACCGGTCCATAGGACCAACAGGCCAGTTGGTCCAACCGGTCCATAGGACCAACAGGCCAGTTGGTCCAACCGGTCCATAGGACCAACAGGCCAGTTGGTCCAACCGGTCCATAGGACCAACAGGCCAGTTGGTCCAACCGGTCCATAGGACCAACAGGCCAGTTGGTCCAACCGGTCCATAGGACCAACAGGCCAGTTGGTCCAACCGGTCCATAGGACCAACAGGCCAGTTGGTCCAACCGGTCCATAGGACCAACAGGCCAGTTGGTCCAACCGGTCCATAGGACCAACAGGCCAGTTGGTCCAACCGGTCCATAGGACCAACAGGCCAGTTGGTCCAACCGGTCCATAGGACCAACAGGCCAGTTGGTCCAACCGGTCCATAGGACCAACAGGCCAGTTGGTCCAACCGGTCCATAGGACCAACAGGCCAGTTGGTCCAACCGGTCCATAGGACCAACAGGCCAGTTGGTCCAACCGGTCCATAGGACCAACAGGCCAGTTGGTCCAACCGGTCCATAGGACCAACAGGCCAGTTGGTCCAACCGGTCCATAGGACCAACAGGCCAGTTGGTCCAACCGGTCCATAGGACCAACAGGCCAGTTGGTCCAACCGGTCCATAGGACCAACAGGCCAGTTGGTCCAACCGGTCCATAGGACCAACAGGCCAGTTGGTCCAACCGGTCCATAGGACCAACAGGCCAGTTGGTCCAACCGGTCCATAGGACCAACAGGCCAGTTGGTCCAACCGGTCCATAGGACCAACAGGCCAGTTGGTCCAACCGGTCCATAGGACCAACAGGCCAGTTGGTCCAACCGGTCCATAGGACCAACAGGCCAGTTGGTCCAACCGGTCCATAGGACCAACAGGCCAGTTGGTCCAACCGGTCCATAGGACCAACAGGCCAGTTGGTCCAACCGGTCCATAGGACCAACAGGCCAGTTGGTCCAACCGGTCCATAGGACCAACAGGCCAGTTGGTCCAACCGGTCCATAGGACCAACAGGCCAGTTGGTCCAACCGGTCCATAGGACCAACAGGCCAGTTGGTCCAACCGGTCCATAGGACCAACAGGCCAGTTGGTCCAACCGGTCCATAGGACCAACAGGCCAGTTGGTCCAACCGGTCCATAGGACCAACAGGCCAGTTGGTCCAACCGGTCCATAGGACCAACAGGCCAGTTGGTCCAACCGGTCCATAGGACCAACAGGCCAGTTGGTCCAACCGGTCCATAGGACCAACAGGCCAGTTGGTCCAACCGGTCCATAGGACCAACAGGCCAGTTGGTCCAACCGGTCCATAGGACCAACAGGCCAGTTGGTCCAACCGGTCCATAGGACCAACAGGCCAGTTGGTCCAACCGGTCCATAGGACCAACAGGCCAGTTGGTCCAACCGGTCCATAGGACCAACAGGCCAGTTGGTCCAACCGGTCCATAGGACCAACAGGCCAGTTGGTCCAACCGGTCCATAGGACCAACAGGCCAGTTGGTCCAACCGGTCCATAGGACCAACAGGCCAGTTGGTCCAACCGGTCCATAGGACCAACAGGCCAGTTGGTCCAACCGGTCCATAGGACCAACAGGCCAGTTGGTCCAACCGGTCCATAGGACCAACAGGCCAGTTGGTCCAACCGGTCCATAGGACCAACAGGCCAGTTGGTCCAACCGGTCCATAGGACCAACAGGCCAGTTGGTCCAACCGGTCCATAGGACCAACAGGCCAGTTGGTCCAACCGGTCCATAGGACCAACAGGCCAGTTGGTCCAACCGGTCCATAGGACCAACAGGCCAGTTGGTCCAACCGGTCCATAGGACCAACAGGCCAGTTGGTCCAACCGGTCCATAGGACCAACAGGCCAGTTGGTCCAACCGGTCCATAGGACCAACAGGCCAGTTGGTCCAACCGGTCCATAGGACCAACAGGCCAGTTGGTCCAACCGGTCCATAGGACCAACAGGCCAGTTGGTCCAACCGGTCCATAGGACCAACAGGCCAGTTGGTCCAACCGGTCCATAGGACCAACAGGCCAGTTGGTCCAACCGGTCCATAGGACCAACAGGCCAGTTGGTCCAACCGGTCCATAGGACCAACAGGCCAGTTGGTCCAACCGGTCCATAGGACCAACAGGCCAGTTGGTCCAACCGGTCCATAGGACCAACAGGCCAGTTGGTCCAACCGGTCCATAGGACCAACAGGCCAGTTGGTCCAACCGGTCCATAGGACCAACAGGCCAGTTGGTCCAACCGGTCCATAGGACCAACAGGCCAGTTGGTCCAACCGGTCCATAGGACCAACAGGCCAGTTGGTCCAACCGGTCCATAGGACCAACAGGCCAGTTGGTCCAACCGGTCCATAGGACCAACAGGCCAGTTGGTCCAACCGGTCCATAGGACCAACAGGCCAGTTGGTCCAACCGGTCCATAGGACCAACAGGCCAGTTGGTCCAACCGGTCCATAGGACCAACAGGCCAGTTGGTCCAACCGGTCCATAGGACCAACAGGCCAGTTGGTCCAACCGGTCCATAGGACCAACAGGCCAGTTGGTCCAACCGGTCCATAGGACCAACAGGCCAGTTGGTCCAACCGGTCCATAGGACCAACAGGCCAGTTGGTCCAACCGGTCCATAGGACCAACAGGCCAGTTGGTCCAACCGGTCCATAGGACCAACAGGCCAGTTGGTCCAACCGGTCCATAGGACCAACAGGCCAGTTGGTCCAACCGGTCCATAGGACCAACAGGCCAGTTGGTCCAACCGGTCCATAGGACCAACAGGCCAGTTGGTCCAACCGGTCCATAGGACCAACAGGCCAGTTGGTCCAACCGGTCCATAGGACCAACAGGCCAGTTGGTCCAACCGGTCCATAGGACCAACAGGCCAGTTGGTCCAACCGGTCCATAGGACCAACAGGCCAGTTGGTCCAACCGGTCCATAGGACCAACAGGCCAGTTGGTCCAACCGGTCCATAGGACCAACAGGCCAGTTGGTCCAACCGGTCCATAGGACCAACAGGCCAGTTGGTCCAACCGGTCCATAGGACCAACAGGCCAGTTGGTCCAACCGGTCCATAGGACCAACAGGCCAGTTGGTCCAACCGGTCCATAGGACCAACAGGCCAGTTGGTCCAACCGGTCCATAGGACCAACAGGCCAGTTGGTCCAAGTTGGTCCAACCGGTCCATAGGACCAACAGGCCAGTTGGTCCAACCGGTCCATAGGACCAACAGGCCAGTTGGTCCAACCGGTCCATAGGACCAACAGGCCAGTTGGTCCAACCGGTCCATAGGACCAACAGGCCAGTTGGTCCAACCGGTCCATAGGACCAACAGGCCAGTTGGTCCAACCGGTCCATAGGACCAACAGGCCAGTTGGTCCAACCGGTCCATAGGACCAACAGGCCAGTTGGTCCAACCGGTCCATAGGACCAACAGGCCAGTTGGTCCAACCGGTCCATAGGACCAACAGGCCAGTTGGTCCAACCGGTCCATAGGACCAACAGGCCAGTTGGTCCAACCGGTCCATAGGACCAACAGGCCAGTTGGTCCAACCGGTCCATAGGACCAACAGGCCAGTTGGTCCAACCGGTCCATAGGACCAACAGGCCAGTTGGTCCAACCGGTCCATAGGACCAACAGGCCAGTTGGTCCAACCGGTCCATAGGACCAACAGGCCAGTTGGTCCAACCGGTCCATAGGACCAACAGGCCAGTTGGTCCAACCGGTCCATAGGACCAACAGGCCAGTTGGTCCAACCGGTCCATAGGACCAACAGGCCAGTTGGTCCAACCGGTCCATAGGACCAACAGGCCAGTTGGTCCAACCGGTCCATAGGACCAACAGGCCAGTTGGTCCAACCGGTCCATAGGACCAACAGGCCAGTTGGTCCAACCGGTCCATAGGACCAACAGGCCAGTTGGTCCAACCGGTCCATAGGACCAACAGGCCAGTTGGTCCAACCGGTCCATAGGACCAACAGGCCAGTTGGTCCAACCGGTCCATAGGACCAACAGGCCAGTTGGTCCAACCGGTCCATAGGACCAACAGGCCAGTTGGTCCAACCGGTCCATAGGACCAACAGGCCAGTTGGTCCAACCGGTCCATAGGACCAACAGGCCAGTTGGTCCAACCGGTCCATAGGACCAACAGGCCAGTTGGTCCAACCGGTCCATAGGACCAACAGGCCAGTTGGTCCAACCGGTCCATAGGACCAACAGGCCAGTTGGTCCAACCGGTCCATAGGACCAACAGGCCAGTTGGTCCAACCGGTCCATAGGACCAACAGGCCAGTTGGTCCAACCGGTCCATAGGACCAACAGGCCAGTTGGTCCAACCGGTCCATAGGACCAACAGGCCAGTTGGTCCAACCGGTCCATAGGACCAACAGGCCAGTTGGTCCAACCGGTCCATAGGACCAACAGGCCAGTTGGTCCAACCGGTCCATAGGACCAACAGGCCAGTTGGTCCAACCGGTCCATAGGACCAACAGGCCAGTTGGTCCAACCGGTCCATAGGACCAACAGGCCAGTTGGTCCAACCGGTCCATAGGACCAACAGGCCAGTTGGTCCAACCGGTCCATAGGACCAACAGGCCAGTTGGTCCAACCGGTCCATAGGACCAACAGGCCAGTTGGTCCAACCGGTCCATAGGACCAACAGGCCAGTTGGTCCAACCGGTCCATAGGACCAACAGGCCAGTTGGTCCAACCGGTCCATAGGACCAACAGGCCAGTTGGTCCAACCGGTCCATAGGACCAACAGGCCAGTTGGTCCAACCGGTCCATAGGACCAACAGGCCAGTTGGTCCAACCGGTCCATAGGACCAACAGGCCAGTTGGTCCAACCGGTCCATAGGACCAACAGGCCAGTTGGTCCAACCGGTCCATAGGACCAACAGGCCAGTTGGTCCAACCGGTCCATAGGACCAACAGGCCAGTTGGTCCAACCGGTCCATAGGACCAACAGGCCAGTTGGTCCAACCGGTCCATAGGACCAACAGGCCAGTTGGTCCAACCGGTCCATAGGACCAACAGGCCAGTTGGTCCAACCGGTCCATAGGACCAACAGGCCAGTTGGTCCAACCGGTCCATAGGACCAACAGGCCAGTTGGTCCAACCGGTCCATAGGACCAACAGGCCAGTTGGTCCAACCGGTCCATAGGACCAACAGGCCAGTTGGTCCAACCGGTCCATAGGACCAACAGGCCAGTTGGTCCAACCGGTCCATAGGACCAACAGGCCAGTTGGTCCAACCGGTCCATAGGACCAACAGGCCAGTTGGTCCAACCGGTCCATAGGACCAACAGGCCAGTTGGTCCAACCGGTCCATAGGACCAACAGGCCAGTTGGTCCAACCGGTCCATAGGACCAACAGGCCAGTTGGTCCAACCGGTCCATAGGACCAACAGGCCAGTTGGTCCAACCGGTCCATAGGACCAACAGGCCAGTTGGTCCAACCGGTCCATAGGACCAACAGGCCAGTTGGTCCAACCGGTCCATAGGACCAACAGGCCAGTTGGTCCAACCGGTCCATAGGACCAACAGGCCAGTTGGTCCAACCGGTCCATAGGACCAACAGGCCAGTTGGTCCAACCGGTCCATAGGACCAACAGGCCAGTTGGTCCAACCGGTCCATAGGACCAACAGGCCAGTTGGTCCAACCGGTCCATAGGACCAACAGGCCAGTTGGTCCAACCGGTCCATAGGACCAACAGGCCAGTTGGTCCAACCGGTCCATAGGACCAACAGGCCAGTTGGTCCAACCGGTCCATAGGACCAACAGGCCAGTTGGTCCAACCGGTCCATAGGACCAACAGGCCAGTTGGTCCAACCGGTCCATAGGACCAACAGGCCAGTTGGTCCAACCGGTCCATAGGACCAACAGGCCAGTTGGTCCAACCGGTCCATAGGACCAACAGGCCAGTTGGTCCAACCGGTCCATAGGACCAACAGGCCAGTTGGTCCAACCGGTCCATAGGACCAACAGGCCAGTTGGTCCAACCGGTCCATAGGACCAACAGGCCAGTTGGTCCAACCGGTCCATAGGACCAACAGGCCAGTTGGTCCAACCGGTCCATAGGACCAACAGGCCAGTTGGTCCAACCGGTCCATAGGACCAACAGGCCAGTTGGTCCAACCGGTCCATAGGACCAACAGGCCAGTTGGTCCAACCGGTCCATAGGACCAACAGGCCAGTTGGTCCAACCGGTCCATAGGACCAACAGGCCAGTTGGTCCAACCGGTCCATAGGACCAACAGGCCAGTTGGTCCAACCGGTCCATAGGACCAACAGGCCAGTTGGTCCAACCGGTCCATAGGACCAACAGGCCAGTTGGTCCAACCGGTCCATAGGACCAACAGGCCAGTTGGTCCAACCGGTCCATAGGACCAACAGGCCAGTTGGTCCAACCGGTCCATAGGACCAACAGGCCAGTTGGTCCAACCGGTCCATAGGACCAACAGGCCAGTTGGTCCAACCGGTCCATAGGACCAACAGGCCAGTTGGTCCAACCGGTCCATAGGACCAACAGGCCAGTTGGTCCAACCGGTCCATAGGACCAACAGGCCAGTTGGTCCAACCGGTCCATAGGACCAACAGGCCAGTTGGTCCAACCGGTCCATAGGACCAACAGGCCAGTTGGTCCAACCGGTCCATAGGACCAACAGGCCAGTTGGTCCAACCGGTCCATAGGACCAACAGGCCAGTTGGTCCAACCGGTCCATAGGACCAACAGGCCAGTTGGTCCAACCGGTCCATAGGACCAACAGGCCAGTTGGTCCAACCGGTCCATAGGACCAACAGGCCAGTTGGTCCAACCGGTCCATAGGACCAACAGGCCAGTTGGTCCAACCGGTCCATAGGACCAACAGGCCAGTTGGTCCAACCGGTCCATAGGACCAACAGGCCAGTTGGTCCAACCGGTCCATAGGACCAACAGGCCAGTTGGTCCAACCGGTCCATAGGACCAACAGGCCAGTTGGTCCAACCGGTCCATAGGACCAACAGGCCAGTTGGTCCAACCGGTCCATAGGACCAACAGGCCAGTTGGTCCAACCGGTCCATAGGACCAACAGGCCAGTTGGTCCAACCGGTCCATAGGACCAACAGGCCAGTTGGTCCAACCGGTCCATAGGACCAACAGGCCAGTTGGTCCAACCGGTCCATAGGACCAACAGGCCAGTTGGTCCAACCGGTCCATAGGACCAACAGGCCAGTTGGTCCAACCGGTCCATAGGACCAACAGGCCAGTTGGTCCAACCGGTCCATAGGACCAACAGGCCAGTTGGTCCAACCGGTCCATAGGACCAACAGGCCAGTTGGTCCAACCGGTCCATAGGACCAACAGGCCAGTTGGTCCAACCGGTCCATAGGACCAACAGGCCAGTTGGTCCAACCGGTCCATAGGACCAACAGGCCAGTTGGTCCAACCGGTCCATAGGACCAACAGGCCAGTTGGTCCAACCGGTCCATAGGACCAACAGGCCAGTTGGTCCAACCGGTCCATAGGACCAACAGGCCAGTTGGTCCAACCGGTCCATAGGACCAACAGGCCAGTTGGTCCAACCGGTCCATAGGACCAACAGGCCAGTTGGTCCAACCGGTCCATAGGACCAACAGGCCAGTTGGTCCAACCGGTCCATAGGACCAACAGGCCAGTTGGTCCAACCGGTCCATAGGACCAACAGGCCAGTTGGTCCAACCGGTCCATAGGACCAACAGGCCAGTTGGTCCAACCGGTCCATAGGACCAACAGGCCAGTTGGTCCAACCGGTCCATAGGACCAACAGGCCAGTTGGTCCAACCGGTCCATAGGACCAACAGGCCAGTTGGTCCAACCGGTCCATAGGACCAACAGGCCAGTTGGTCCAACCGGTCCATAGGACCAACAGGCCAGTTGGTCCAACCGGTCCATAGGACCAACAGGCCAGTTGGTCCAACCGGTCCATAGGACCAACAGGCCAGTTGGTCCAACCGGTCCATAGGACCAACAGGCCAGTTGGTCCAACCGGTCCATAGGACCAACAGGCCAGTTGGTCCAACCGGTCCATAGGACCAACAGGCCAGTTGGTCCAACCGGTCCATAGGACCAACAGGCCAGTTGGTCCAACCGGTCCATAGGACCAACAGGCCAGTTGGTCCAACCGGTCCATAGGACCAACAGGCCAGTTGGTCCAACCGGTCCATAGGACCAACAGGCCAGTTGGTCCAACCGGTCCATAGGACCAACAGGCCAGTTGGTCCAACCGGTCCATAGGACCAACAGGCCAGTTGGTCCAACCGGTCCATAGGACCAACAGGCCAGTTGGTCCAACCGGTCCATAGGACCAACAGGCCAGTTGGTCCAACCGGTCCATAGGACCAACAGGCCAGTTGGTCCAACCGGTCCATAGGACCAACAGGCCAGTTGGTCCAACCGGTCCATAGGACCAACAGGCCAGTTGGTCCAACCGGTCCATAGGACCAACAGGCCAGTTGGTCCAACCGGTCCATAGGACCAACAGGCCAGTTGGTCCAACCGGTCCATAGGACCAACAGGCCAGTTGGTCCAACCGGTCCATAGGACCAACAGGCCAGTTGGTCCAACCGGTCCATAGGACCAACAGGCCAGTTGGTCCAACCGGTCCATAGGACCAACAGGCCAGTTGGTCCAACCGGTCCATAGGACCAACAGGCCAGTTGGTCCAACCGGTCCATAGGACCAACAGGCCAGTTGGTCCAACCGGTCCATAGGACCAACAGGCCAGTTGGTCCAACCGGTCCATAGGACCAACAGGCCAGTTGGTCCAACCGGTCCATAGGACCAACAGGCCAGTTGGTCCAACCGGTCCATAGGACCAACAGGCCAGTTGGTCCAACCGGTCCATAGGACCAACAGGCCAGTTGGTCCAACCGGTCCATAGGACCAACAGGCCAGTTGGTCCAACCGGTCCATAGGACCAACAGGCCAGTTGGTCCAACCGGTCCATAGGACCAACAGGCCAGTTGGTCCAACCGGTCCATAGGACCAACAGGCCAGTTGGTCCAACCGGTCCATAGGACCAACAGGCCAGTTGGTCCAACCGGTCCATAGGACCAACAGGCCAGTTGGTCCAACCGGTCCATAGGACCAACAGGCCAGTTGGTCCAACCGGTCCATAGGACCAACAGGCCAGTTGGTCCAACCGGTCCATAGGACCAACAGGCCAGTTGGTCCAACCGGTCCATAGGACCAACAGGCCAGTTGGTCCAACCGGTCCATAGGACCAACAGGCCAGTTGGTCCAACCGGTCCATAGGACCAACAGGCCAGTTGGTCCAACCGGTCCATAGGACCAACAGGCCAGTTGGTCCAACCGGTCCATAGGACCAACAGGCCAGTTGGTCCAACCGGTCCATAGGACCAACAGGCCAGTTGGTCCAACCGGTCCATAGGACCAACAGGCCAGTTGGTCCAACCGGTCCATAGGACCAACAGGCCAGTTGGTCCAACCGGTCCATAGGACCAACAGGCCAGTTGGTCCAACCGGTCCATAGGACCAACAGGCCAGTTGGTCCAACCGGTCCATAGGACCAACAGGCCAGTTGGTCCAACCGGTCCATAGGACCAACAGGCCAGTTGGTCCAACCGGTCCATAGGACCAACAGGCCAGTTGGTCCAACCGGTCCATAGGACCAACAGGCCAGTTGGTCCAACCGGTCCATAGGACCAACAGGCCAGTTGGTCCAACCGGTCCATAGGACCAACAGGCCAGTTGGTCCAACCGGTCCATAGGACCAACAGGCCAGTTGGTCCAACCGGTCCATAGGACCAACAGGCCAGTTGGTCCAACCGGTCCATAGGACCAACAGGCCAGTTGGTCCAACCGGTCCATAGGACCAACAGGCCAGTTGGTCCAACCGGTCCATAGGACCAACAGGCCAGTTGGTCCAACCGGTCCATAGGACCAACAGGCCAGTTGGTCCAACCGGTCCATAGGACCAACAGGCCAGTTGGTCCAACCGGTCCATAGGACCAACAGGCCAGTTGGTCCAACCGGTCCATAGGACCAACAGGCCAGTTGGTCCAACCGGTCCATAGGACCAACAGGCCAGTTGGTCCAACCGGTCCATAGGACCAACAGGCCAGTTGGTCCAACCGGTCCATAGGACCAACAGGCCAGTTGGTCCAACCGGTCCATAGGACCAACAGGCCAGTTGGTCCAACCGGTCCATAGGACCAACAGGCCAGTTGGTCCAACCGGTCCATAGGACCAACA
This sequence comes from Closterium sp. Naga37s-1, assembly GCA_947471745.1. NCBI lineage: Eukaryota > Viridiplantae > Streptophyta > Zygnematophyceae > Desmidiales > Closteriaceae > Closterium > Closterium sp. Naga37s-1. Next base: position 16,868 of record CANJKZ010000673.1, on the reverse strand, counting down.
GGCCAGTTGGTCCAACCGGTCCATAGGACCAACAGGCCAGTTGGTCCAACCGGTCCATAGGACCAACAGGCCAGTTGGTCCAACCGGTCCATAGGACCAACAGGCCAGTTGGTCCAACCGGTCCATAGGACCAACAGGCCAGTTGGTCCAACCGGTCCATAGGACCAACAGGCCAGTTGGTCCAACCGGTCCATAGGACCAACAGGCCAGTTGGTCCAACCGGTCCATAGGACCAACAGGCCAGTTGGTCCAACCGGTCCATAGGACCAACAGGCCAGTTGGTCCAACCGGTCCATAGGACCAACAGGCCAGTTGGTCCAACCGGTCCATAGGACCAACAGGCCAGTTGGTCCAACCGGTCCATAGGACCAACAGGCCAGTTGGTCCAACCGGTCCATAGGACCAACAGGCCAGTTGGTCCAACCGGTCCATAGGACCAACAGGCCAGTTGGTCCAACCGGTCCATAGGACCAACAGGCCAGTTGGTCCAACCGGTCCATAGGACCAACAGGCCAGTTGGTCCAACCGGTCCATAGGACCAACAGGCCAGTTGGTCCAACCGGTCCATAGGACCAACAGGCCAGTTGGTCCAACCGGTCCATAGGACCAACAGGCCAGTTGGTCCAACCGGTCCATAGGACCAACAGGCCAGTTGGTCCAACCGGTCCATAGGACCAACAGGCCAGTTGGTCCAACCGGTCCATAGGACCAACAGGCCAGTTGGTCCAACCGGTCCATAGGACCAACAGGCCAGTTGGTCCAACCGGTCCATAGGACCAACAGGCCAGTTGGTCCAACCGGTCCATAGGACCAACAGGCCAGTTGGTCCAACCGGTCCATAGGACCAACAGGCCAGTTGGTCCAACCGGTCCATAGGACCAACAGGCCAGTTGGTCCAACCGGTCCATAGGACCAACAGGCCAGTTGGTCCAACCGGTCCATAGGACCAACAGGCCAGTTGGTCCAACCGGTCCATAGGACCAACAGGCCAGTTGGTCCAACCGGTCCATAGGACCAACAGGCCAGTTGGTCCAACCGGTCCATAGGACCAACAGGCCAGTTGGTCCAACCGGTCCATAGGACCAACAGGCCAGTTGGTCCAACCGGTCCATAGGACCAACAGGCCAGTTGGTCCAACCGGTCCATAGGACCAACAGGCCAGTTGGTCCAACCGGTCCATAGGACCAACAGGCCAGTTGGTCCAACCGGTCCATAGGACCAACAGGCCAGTTGGTCCAACCGGTCCATAGGACCAACAGGCCAGTTGGTCCAACCGGTCCATAGGACCAACAGGCCAGTTGGTCCAACCGGTCCATAGGACCAACAGGCCAGTTGGTCCAACCGGTCCATAGGACCAACAGGCCAGTTGGTCCAACCGGTCCATAGGACCAACAGGCCAGTTGGTCCAACCGGTCCATAGGACCAACAGGCCAGTTGGTCCAACCGGTCCATAGGACCAACAGGCCAGTTGGTCCAACCGGTCCATAGGACCAACAGGCCAGTTGGTCCAACCGGTCCATAGGACCAACAGGCCAGTTGGTCCAACCGGTCCATAGGACCAACAGGCCAGTTGGTCCAACCGGTCCATAGGACCAACAGGCCAGTTGGTCCAACCGGTCCATAGGACCAACAGGCCAGTTGGTCCAACCGGTCCATAGGACCAACAGGCCAGTTGGTCCAACCGGTCCATAGGACCAACAGGCCAGTTGGTCCAACCGGTCCATAGGACCAACAGGCCAGTTGGTCCAACCGGTCCATAGGACCAACAGGCCAGTTGGTCCAACCGGTCCATAGGACCAACAGGCCAGTTGGTCCAACCGGTCCATAGGACCAACAGGCCAGTTGGTCCAACCGGTCCATAGGACCAACAGGCCAGTTGGTCCAACCGGTCCATAGGACCAACAGGCCAGTTGGTCCAACCGGTCCATAGGACCAACAGGCCAGTTGGTCCAACCGGTCCATAGGACCAACAGGCCAGTTGGTCCAACCGGTCCATAGGACCAACAGGCCAGTTGGTCCAACCGGTCCATAGGACCAACAGGCCAGTTGGTCCAACCGGTCCATAGGACCAACAGGCCAGTTGGTCCAACCGGTCCATAGGACCAACAGGCCAGTTGGTCCAACCGGTCCATAGGACCAACAGGCCAGTTGGTCCAACCGGTCCATAGGACCAACAGGCCAGTTGGTCCAACCGGTCCATAGGACCAACAGGCCAGTTGGTCCAACCGGTCCATAGGACCAACAGGCCAGTTGGTCCAACCGGTCCATAGGACCAACAGGCCAGTTGGTCCAACCGGTCCATAGGACCAACAGGCCAGTTGGTCCAACCGGTCCATAGGACCAACAGGCCAGTTGGTCCAACCGGTCCATAGGACCAACAGGCCAGTTGGTCCAACCGGTCCATAGGACCAACAGGCCAGTTGGTCCAACCGGTCCATAGGACCAACAGGCCAGTTGGTCCAACCGGTCCATAGGACCAACAGGCCAGTTGGTCCAACCGGTCCATAGGACCAACAGGCCAGTTGGTCCAACCGGTCCATAGGACCAACAGGCCAGTTGGTCCAACCGGTCCATAGGACCAACAGGCCAGTTGGTCCAACCGGTCCATAGGACCAACAGGCCAGTTGGTCCAACCGGTCCATAGGACCAACAGGCCAGTTGGTCCAACCGGTCCATAGGACCAACAGGCCAGTTGGTCCAACCGGTCCATAGGACCAACAGGCCAGTTGGTCCAACCGGTCCATAGGACCAACAGGCCAGTTGGTCCAACCGGTCCATAGGACCAACAGGCCAGTTGGTCCAACCGGTCCATAGGACCAACAGGCCAGTTGGTCCAACCGGTCCATAGGACCAACAGGCCAGTTGGTCCAACCGGTCCATAGGACCAACAGGCCAGTTGGTCCAACCGGTCCATAGGACCAACAGGCCAGTTGGTCCAACCGGTCCATAGGACCAACAGGCCAGTTGGTCCAACCGGTCCATAGGACCAACAGGCCAGTTGGTCCAACCGGTCCATAGGACCAACAGGCCAGTTGGTCCAACCGGTCCATAGGACCAACAGGCCAGTTGGTCCAACCGGTCCATAGGACCAACAGGCCAGTTGGTCCAACCGGTCCATAGGACCAACAGGCCAGTTGGTCCAACCGGTCCATAGGACCAACAGGCCAGTTGGTCCAACCGGTCCATAGGACCAACAGGCCAGTTGGTCCAACCGGTCCATAGGACCAACAGGCCAGTTGGTCCAACCGGTCCATAGGACCAACAGGCCAGTTGGTCCAACCGGTCCATAGGACCAACAGGCCAGTTGGTCCAACCGGTCCATAGGACCAACAGGCCAGTTGGTCCAACCGGTCCATAGGACCAACAGGCCAGTTGGTCCAACCGGTCCATAGGACCAACAGGCCAGTTGGTCCAACCGGTCCATAGGACCAACAGGCCAGTTGGTCCAACCGGTCCATAGGACCAACAGGCCAGTTGGTCCAACCGGTCCATAGGACCAACAGGCCAGTTGGTCCAACCGGTCCATAGGACCAACAGGCCAGTTGGTCCAACCGGTCCATAGGACCAACAGGCCAGTTGGTCCAACCGGTCCATAGGACCAACAGGCCAGTTGGTCCAACCGGTCCATAGGACCAACAGGCCAGTTGGTCCAACCGGTCCATAGGACCAACAGGCCAGTTGGTCCAACCGGTCCATAGGACCAACAGGCCAGTTGGTCCAACCGGTCCATAGGACCAACAGGCCAGTTGGTCCAACCGGTCCATAGGACCAACAGGCCAGTTGGTCCAACCGGTCCATAGGACCAACAGGCCAGTTGGTCCAACCGGTCCATAGGACCAACAGGCCAGTTGGTCCAACCGGTCCATAGGACCAACAGGCCAGTTGGTCCAACCGGTCCATAGGACCAACAGGCCAGTTGGTCCAACCGGTCCATAGGACCAACAGGCCAGTTGGTCCAACCGGTCCATAGGACCAACAGGCCAGTTGGTCCAACCGGTCCATAGGACCAACAGGCCAGTTGGTCCAACCGGTCCATAGGACCAACAGGCCAGTTGGTCCAACCGGTCCATAGGACCAACAGGCCAGTTGGTCCAACCGGTCCATAGGACCAACAGGCCAGTTGGTCCAACCGGTCCATAGGACCAACAGGCCAGTTGGTCCAACCGGTCCATAGGACCAACAGGCCAGTTGGTCCAACCGGTCCATAGGACCAACAGGCCAGTTGGTCCAACCGGTCCATAGGACCAACAGGCCAGTTGGTCCAACCGGTCCATAGGACCAACAGGCCAGTTGGTCCAACCGGTCCATAGGACCAACAGGCCAGTTGGTCCAACCGGTCCATAGGACCAACAGGCCAGTTGGTCCAACCGGTCCATAGGACCAACAGGCCAGTTGGTCCAACCGGTCCATAGGACCAACAGGCCAGTTGGTCCAACCGGTCCATAGGACCAACAGGCCAGTTGGTCCAACCGGTCCATAGGACCAACAGGCCAGTTGGTCCAACCGGTCCATAGGACCAACAGGCCAGTTGGTCCAACCGGTCCATAGGACCAACAGGCCAGTTGGTCCAACCGGTCCATAGGACCAACAGGCCAGTTGGTCCAACCGGTCCATAGGACCAACAGGCCAGTTGGTCCAACCGGTCCATAGGACCAACAGGCCAGTTGGTCCAACCGGTCCATAGGACCAACAGGCCAGTTGGTCCAACCGGTCCATAGGACCAACAGGCCAGTTGGTCCAACCGGTCCATAGGACCAACAGGCCAGTTGGTCCAACCGGTCCATAGGACCAACAGGCCAGTTGGTCCAACCGGTCCATAGGACCAACAGGCCAGTTGGTCCAACCGGTCCATAGGACCAACAGGCCAGTTGGTCCAACCGGTCCATAGGACCAACAGGCCAGTTGGTCCAACCGGTCCATAGGACCAACAGGCCAGTTGGTCCAACCGGTCCATAGGACCAACAGGCCAGTTGGTCCAACCGGTCCATAGGACCAACAGGCCAGTTGGTCCAACCGGTCCATAGGACCAACAGGCCAGTTGGTCCAACCGGTCCATAGGACCAACAGGCCAGTTGGTCCAACCGGTCCATAGGACCAACAGGCCAGTTGGTCCAACCGGTCCATAGGACCAACAGGCCAGTTGGTCCAACCGGTCCATAGGACCAACAGGCCAGTTGGTCCAACCGGTCCATAGGACCAACAGGCCAGTTGGTCCAACCGGTCCATAGGACCAACAGGCCAGTTGGTCCAACCGGTCCATAGGACCAACAGGCCAGTTGGTCCAACCGGTCCATAGGACCAACAGGCCAGTTGGTCCAACCGGTCCATAGGACCAACAGGCCAGTTGGTCCAACCGGTCCATAGGACCAACAGGCCAGTTGGTCCAACCGGTCCATAGGACCAACAGGCCAGTTGGTCCAACCGGTCCATAGGACCAACAGGCCAGTTGGTCCAACCGGTCCATAGGACCAACAGGCCAGTTGGTCCAACCGGTCCATAGGACCAACAGGCCAGTTGGTCCAACCGGTCCATAGGACCAACAGGCCAGTTGGTCCAACCGGTCCATAGGACCAACAGGCCAGTTGGTCCAACCGGTCCATAGGACCAACAGGCCAGTTGGTCCAACCGGTCCATAGGACCAACAGGCCAGTTGGTCCAACCGGTCCATAGGACCAACAGGCCAGTTGGTCCAACCGGTCCATAGGACCAACAGGCCAGTTGGTCCAACCGGTCCATAGGACCAACAGGCCAGTTGGTCCAACCGGTCCATAGGACCAACAGGCCAGTTGGTCCAACCGGTCCATAGGACCAACAGGCCAGTTGGTCCAACCGGTCCATAGGACCAACAGGCCAGTTGGTCCAACCGGTCCATAGGACCAACAGGCCAGTTGGTCCAACCGGTCCATAGGACCAACAGGCCAGTTGGTCCAACCGGTCCATAGGACCAACAGGCCAGTTGGTCCAACCGGTCCATAGGACCAACAGGCCAGTTGGTCCAACCGGTCCATAGGACCAACAGGCCAGTTGGTCCAACCGGTCCATAGGACCAACAGGCCAGTTGGTCCAACCGGTCCATAGGACCAACAGGCCAGTTGGTCCAACCGGTCCATAGGACCAACAGGCCAGTTGGTCCAACCGGTCCATAGGACCAACAGGCCAGTTGGTCCAACCGGTCCATAGGACCAACAGGCCAGTTGGTCCAACCGGTCCATAGGACCAACAGGCCAGTTGGTCCAACCGGTCCATAGGACCAACAGGCCAGTTGGTCCAACCGGTCCATAGGACCAACAGGCCAGTTGGTCCAACCGGTCCATAGGACCAACAGGCCAGTTGGTCCAACCGGTCCATAGGACCAACAGGCCAGTTGGTCCAACCGGTCCATAGGACCAACAGGCCAGTTGGTCCAACCGGTCCATAGGACCAACAGGCCAGTTGGTCCAACCGGTCCATAGGACCAACAGGCCAGTTGGTCCAACCGGTCCATAGGACCAACAGGCCAGTTGGTCCAACCGGTCCATAGGACCAACAGGCCAGTTGGTCCAACCGGTCCATAGGACCAACAGGCCAGTTGGTCCAACCGGTCCATAGGACCAACAGGCCAGTTGGTCCAACCGGTCCATAGGACCAACAGGCCAGTTGGTCCAACCGGTCCATAGGACCAACAGGCCAGTTGGTCCAACCGGTCCATAGGACCAACAGGCCAGTTGGTCCAACCGGTCCATAGGACCAACAGGCCAGTTGGTCCAACCGGTCCATAGGACCAACAGGCCAGTTGGTCCAACCGGTCCATAGGACCAACAGGCCAGTTGGTCCAACCGGTCCATAGGACCAACAGGCCAGTTGGTCCAACCGGTCCATAGGACCAACAGGCCAGTTGGTCCAACCGGTCCATAGGACCAACAGGCCAGTTGGTCCAACCGGTCCATAGGACCAACAGGCCAGTTGGTCCAACCGGTCCATAGGACCAACAGGCCAGTTGGTCCAACCGGTCCATAGGACCAACAGGCCAGTTGGTCCAACCGGTCCATAGGACCAACAGGCCAGTTGGTCCAACCGGTCCATAGGACCAACAGGCCAGTTGGTCCAACCGGTCCATAGGACCAACAGGCCAGTTGGTCCAACCGGTCCATAGGACCAACAGGCCAGTTGGTCCAACCGGTCCATAGGACCAACAGGCCAGTTGGTCCAACCGGTCCATAGGACCAACAGGCCAGTTGGTCCAACCGGTCCATAGGACCAACAGGCCAGTTGGTCCAACCGGTCCATAGGACCAACAGGCCAGTTGGTCCAACCGGTCCATAGGACCAACAGGCCAGTTGGTCCAACCGGTCCATAGGACCAACAGGCCAGTTGGTCCAACCGGTCCATAGGACCCCCCCCCCCCGGTCCCATAGGACCAACAGGCCAGTTGGTCCAACCGGTCCATAGGACCAACAGGCCAGTTGGTCCAACCGGTCCATAGGACCAACAGGCCAGTTGGTCCAACCGGTCCATAGGACCAACAGGCCAGTTGGTCCAACCGGTCCATAGGACCAACAGGCCAGTTGGTCCAACCGGTCCATAGGACCAACAGGCCAGTTGGTCCAACCGGTCCATAGGACCAACAGGCCAGTTGGTCCAACCGGTCCATAGGACCAACAGGCCAGTTGGTCCAACCGGTCCATAGGACCAACAGGCCAGTTGGTCCAACCGGTCCATAGGACCAACAGGCCAGTTGGTCCAACCGGTCCATAGGACCAACAGGCCAGTTGGTCCAACCGGTCCATAGGACCAACAGGCCAGTGTGGTCCAACCGGTCCATAGGACCAACAGGCCAGTTGGTCCAACCGGTCCATAGGACCAACAGGCCAGTTGGTCCAACCGGTCCATAGGACCAACAGGCCAGTTGGTCCAACCGGTCCATAGGACCAACAGGCCAGTTGGTCCAACCGGTCCATAGGACCAACAGGCCAGTTGGTCCAACCGGTCCATAGGACAACAACATGCAGTTGGTCCAACCGGTCCATAGGACCAACAGGCCAGTTGGTCCAACCGGTCCATAGGACCAACAGGCCAGTTGGTCCAACCGGTCCATAGGACCAACAGGCCAGTTGGTCCAACCCCCCCCAGTTGGTCCAACCGGTCCATAGGACCAACAGGCCAGTTGGTCCAACCGGTCCATAGGACCAACAGGCCAGTTGGTCCAACCGGTCCATAGGACCAACAGGCCAGTTGGTCCAACCGGTCCATAGGACCAACAGGCCAGTTGGTCCAACCGGTCCATAGGACCAACAGGCCAGTTGGTCCAACCGGTCCATAGGACCAACAGGCCAGTTGGTCCAACCGGTCCATAGGACCAACAGGCCAGTTGGTCCAACCGGTCCATTAGGCCAACAGGCCAGTTGGTCCAACCGGTCCATAGGACCAACAGGCCAGTTGGTCCAACCGGTCCATAGGACCAACAGGCCAGTTGGTCCAACCGGTCCATAGGACCAACAGGCCAGTTGGTCCAACCGGTCCATAGGACCAACAGGCCAGTTGGTCCAACCGGTCCATAGGACCAACAGGCCAGTTGGTCCAACCGGTCCATAGGACCAACAGGCCAGTTGGTCCAACCGGTCCATAGGACCAACAGGCCAGTTGGTCCAACCGGTCCATAGGACCAACAGGCCAGTTGGTCCAACCGGTCCATAGGACCAACAGGCCAGTTGGTCCAACCGGTCCATAGGACCAACAGGCCAGTTGGTCCAACCGGTCCATAGGACCAACAGGCCAGTTGGTCCAACCGGTCCATAGGACCAACAGGCCAGTTGGTCCAACCGGTCCATAGGACCAACAGGCCAGTTGGTCCAACCGGTCCATAGGACCAACAGGCCAGTTGGTCCAACCGGTCCATAGGACCAACAGGCCAGTTGGTCCAACCGGTCCATAGGACCAACAGGCCAGTTGGTCCAACCGGTCCATAGGACCAACAGGCCAGTTGGTCCAACCGGTCCATAGGACCAACAGGCCAGTTGGTCCAACCGGTCCATAGGACCAACAGGCCAGTTGGTCCAACCGGTCCATAGGACCAACAGGCCAGTTGGTCCAACCGGTCCATAGGACCAACAGGCCAGTTGGTCCAACCGGTCCATAGGACCAACAGGCCAGTTGGTCCAACCGGTCCATAGGACCAACAGGCCAGTTGGTCCAACCGGTCCATAGGACCAACAGGCCAGTTGGTCCAACCGGTCCATAGGACCAACAGGCCAGTTGGTCCAACCGGTCCATAGGACCAACAGGCCAGTTGGTCCAACCGGTCCATAGGACCAACAGGCCAGTTGGTCCAACCGGTCCATAGGACCAACAGGCCAGTTGGTCCAACCGGTCCATAGGACCAACAGGCCAGTTGGTCCAACCGGTCCATAGGACCAACAGGCCAGTTGGTCCAACCGGTCCATAGGACCAACAGGCCAGTTGGTCCAACCGGTCCATAGGACCAACAGGCCAGTTGGTCCAACCGGTCCATAGGACCAACAGGCCAGTTGGTCCAACCGGTCCATAGGACCAACAGGCCAGTTGGTCCAACCGGTCCATAGGACCAACAGGCCAGTTGGTCCAACCGGTCCATAGGACCAACAGGCCAGTTGGTCCAACCGGTCCATAGGACCAACAGGCCAGTTGGTCCAACCGGTCCATAGGACCAACAGGCCAGTTGGTCCAACCGGTCCATAGGACCAACAGGCCAGTTGGTCCAACCGGTCCATAGGACCAACAGGCCAGTTGGTCCAACCGGTCCATAGGACCAACAGGCCAGTTGGTCCAACCGGTCCATAGGACCAACAGGCCAGTTGGTCCAACCGGTCCATAGGACCAACAGGCCAGTTGGTCCAACCGGTCCATAGGACCAACAGGCCAGTTGGTCCAACCGGTCCATAGGACCAACAGGCCAGTTGGTCCAACCGGTCCATAGGACCAACAGGCCAGTTGGTCCAACCGGTCCATAGGACCAACAGGCCAGTTGGTCCAACCGGTCCATAGGACCAACAGGCCAGTTGGTCCAACCGGTCCATAGGACCAACAGGCCAGTTGGTCCAACCGGTCCATAGGACCAACAGGCCAGTTGGTCCAACCGGTCCATAGGACCAACAGGCCAGTTGGTCCAACCGGTCCATAGGACCAACAGGCCAGTTGGTCCAACCGGTCCATAGGACCAACAGGCCAGTTGGTCCAACCGGTCCATAGGACCAACAGGCCAGTTGGTCCAACCGGTCCATAGGACCAACAGGCCAGTTGGTCCAACGGTCCATAGGACCAACAGGCCAGTTGGTCCAACCGGTCCATAGGACCAACAGGCCAGTTGGTCCAACCGGTCCATAGGACCAACAGGCCAGTTGGTCCAACCGGTCCATTAGGACCAACAGGCCAGTTGGTCCAACCGGTCCATAGGACCAACAGGCCAGTTGGTCCAACCGGTCCATAGGACCAACAGGCCAGTTGGTCCAACCGGTCCATAGGACCAACAGGCCAGTTGGTCCAACCGGTCCATAGGACCAACAGGCCAGTTGGTCCAACCGGTCCATAGGACCAACAGGCCAGTTGGTCCAACCGGTCCATAGGACCAACAGGCCAGTTGGTCCAACCGGTCCATAGGACCAACAGGCCAGTTGGTCCAACCGGTCCATAGGACCAACAGGCCAGTTGGTCCAACGGTCCATAGGACCAACAGGCCAGTTGGTCCAACCGGTCCATAGGACCAACAGGCCAGTTGGTCCAACCGGTCCATAGGACCAACAGGCCAGTTGGTCCAACCGGTCCATAGGACCAACAGGCCAGTTGGTCCAACCGGTCCATAGGACCAACAGGCCAGTTGGTCCAACCGGTCCATAGGACCAACAGGCCAGTTGGTCCAACCGGTCCATAGGACCAACAGGCCAGTTGGTCCAACCGGTCCATAGGACCAACAGGCCAGTTGGTCCAACCGGTCCATAGGACCAACAGGCCAGTTGGTCCAACCGGTCCATAGGCCAACAGGCCAGTTGGTCCAACCGGTCCATAGGACCAACAGGCCAGTTGGTCCAACCGGTCCATAGGACCAACAGGCCAGTTGGTCCAACCGGTCCATAGGACCAACAGGCAGAGTTTACCCCAAGGCAACAGGCCACGGTCCAACCGGTCCATAGGACCAACGGCCTTGGTCCAACCGGTCCATAGGACCAACAGGCCAGTTGGTCCAACCGGTCCATAGGACCAACAGGCCAGTTGGTCCAACCGGTCCATAGGACCAACAGGCCAGTTGGTCCAACCGGTCCATAGGACCAACAGGCCAGTTGGTCCAACCGGTCCATAGGACCAACAGGCCAGTTGGTCCAACCGGTCCATAGGACCAACAGGCCAGTTGGTCCAACCGGTCCATAGGACCAACAGGCCAGTTGGTCCAACCGGTCCATAGGACCAACAGGCCAGTTGGTCCAACCGGTCCATAGGACCAACAGGCCAGTTGGTCCAACCGGTCCATAGGACCAACAGGCCAGTTGGTCCAACCGGTCCATAGGACCAACAGGCCAGTTGGTCCAACCGGTCCATAGGACCAACAGGCCAGTTGGTCCAACCGGTCCATAGGACCAACAGGCCAGTTGGTCCAACCGGTCCATAGGACCAACAGGCCAGTTGGTCCAACCGGTCCATAGGACCAACAGGCCAGTTGGTCCAACCGGTCCAGGACCAACAGGCCAGTTGGTCCAACCGGTCCATAGGACCAACAGGCCAGTTGGTCCAACCGGTCCATAGGACCAACAGGCCAGTTGGTCCAACCGGTCCATAGGACCAACAGGCCAGTTGGTCCAACCGGTCCATAGGACCAACAGGCCAGTTGGTCCAACCGGTCCATAGGACCAACAGGCCAGTTGGTCCAACCGGTCCATAGGACCAACAGGCCAGTTGGTCCAACCGGTCCATAGGACCAACAGGCCAGTTGGTCCAACCGGTCCATAGGACCAACAGGCCAGTTGGTCCAACCGGTCCATAGGACCAACAGGCCAGTTGGTCCAACCGGTCCATAGGACCAACAGGCCAGTTGGTCCAACCGGTCCATAGGACCAACAGGCCAGTTGGTCCAACCGGTCCATAGGACCAACAGGCCAGTTGGTCCAACCGGTCCATAGGACCAACAGGCCAGTTGGTCCAACCGGTCCATAGGACCAACAGGCCAGTTGGTCCAACCGGTCCATAGGACCAACAGGCCAGTTGGTCCAACCGGTCCATAGGACCAACAGGCCAGTTGGTCCAACCGGTCCATAGGACCAACAGGCCAGTTGGTCCAACCGGTCCATAGGACCAACAGGCCAGTTGGTCCAACCGGTCCATAGGACCAACAGGCCAGTTGGTCCAACCGGTCCATAGGACCAACAGGCCAGTTGGTCCAACCGGTCCATAGGACCAACAGGCCAGTTGGTCCAACCGGTCCATAGGACCAACAGGCCAGTTGGTCCAACCGGTCCATAGGACCAACAGGCCAGTTGGTCCAACCGGTCCATAGGACCAACAGGCCAGTTGGTCCAACCGGTCCATAGGACCAACAGGCCAGTTGGTCCAACCGGTCCATAGGACCAACAGGCCAGTTGGTCCAACCGGTCCATAGGACCAACAGGCCAGTTGGTCCAACCGGTCCATAGGACCAACAGGCCAGTTGGTCCAACCGGTCCATAGGACCAACAGGCCAGTTGGTCCAACCGGTCCATAGGACCAACAGGCCAGTTGGTCCAACCGGTCCATAGGACCAACAGGCCAGTTGGTCCAACCGGTCCATAGGACCAACAGGCCAGTTGGTCCAACCGGTCCATAGGACCAACAGGCCAGTTGGTCCAACCGGTCCATAGGACCAACAGGCCAGTTGGTCCAACCGGTCCACAGGACCAACAGGCCAGTTGGTCCAACCGGTCCATAGGACCAACAGGCCAGTTGGTCCAACCGGTCCATAGGACCAACAGGCCAGTTGGTCCAACGGTCCATAGGACCAACAGGCCAGTTGGTCCAACCGGTCCATAGGACCAACAGGCCAGTTGGTCCAACCGGTCCATAGGACCAACAGGCCAGTTGGTCCAACCGGTCCATAGGACCAACAGGCCAGTTGGTCCAACCGGTCCATAGGACCAACAGGCCAGTTGGTCCAACCGGTCCATAGGACCAACAGGCCAGTTGGTCCAACCGGTCCATAGGACCAACAGGCCAGTTGGTCCAACCGGTCCATAGGACCAACAGGCCAGTTGGTCCAACCGGTCCATAGGACCAACAGGCCAGTTGGTCCAACCGGTCCATAGGACCAACAGGCCAGTTGGTCCAACCGGTCCATAGGACCAACAGGCCAGTTGGTCCAACCGGTCCATAGGACCAACAGGCCAGTTGGTCCAACCGGTCCATAGGACCAACAGGCCAGTTGGTCCAACCGGTCCATAGGACCAACAGGCCAGTTGGTCCAACCGGTCCATTCGGCCAACAGGCCAGTTGGTCCAACCGGTCCATAGGACCAACAGGCCAGTTGGTCCAACCGGTCCATAGGACCAACAGGCCAGTTGGTCCAACCGGTCCATAGGACCAACAGGCCAGTTGGTCCAACCGGTCCATAGGACCAACAGGCCAGTTGGTCCAACCGGTCCATAGGACCAACAGGCCAGTTGGTCCAACCGGTCCATAGGACCAACAGGCCAGTTGGTCCAACCGGTCCATAGGACCAACAGGCCAGTTGGTCCAACCGGTCCATAGGACCAACAGGCCAGTTGGTCCAACCGGTCCATAGGACAACAGGCCAGTTGGTCCAACCGGTCCATAGGACCAACAGGCCAGTTGGTCCAACCGGTCCATAGGACCAACAGGCCAGTTGGTCCAACCGGTCCATAGGACCAACAGGCCAGTTGGTCCAACCGGTCCATAGGACCAACAGGCCAGTTGGTCCAACCGGTCCATAGGACCAACAGGCCAGTTGGTCCAACCGGTCCATAGGACCAACAGGCCAGTTGGTCCAACCGGTCCATAGGACCAACAGGCCAGTTGGTCCAACCGGTCCATAGGACCAACAGGCCAGTTGGTCCAACCGGTCCATAGGACCAACAGGCCAGTTGGTCCAACCGGTCCATAGGACCAACAGGCCAGTTGGTCCAACCGGTCCATAGGACCAACAGGCCAGTTGGTCCAACCGGTCCATAGGACCAACAGGCCAGTTGGTCCAACCGGTCCATAGGACCAACAGCCAGTTGGTCCAACCGGTCCATAGGACCAACAGGCCAGTTGGTCCAACCGGTCCATAGGACCAACAGGCCAGTTGGTCCAACCGGTCCATAGGACCAACAGGCCAGTTGGTCCAACCGGTCCATAGGACCAACAGGCCAGTTGGTCCAACCGGTCCATAGGACCAACAGGCCAGTTGGTCCAACCGGTCCATAGGACCAACAGGCCAGTTGGTCCAACCGGTCCATAGGACCAACAGGCCAGTTGGTCCAACCGGTCCATAGGACCAACAGGCCAGTTGGTCCAACCGGTCCATAGGCCAACAGGCCAGTTGGTCCAACCGGTCCATAGGACCAACAGGCCAGTTGGTCCAACCGGTCCATAGGACCACAGGCCAGTTGGTCCAACCGGTCCATAGGACCAACAGGCCAGTTGGTCCAACCGGTCCATAGGACCAACAGGCCAGTTGGTCCAACCGGTCCATAGGACCAACAGGCCAGTTGGTCCAACCGGTCCATAGGACCAACAGGCCAGTTGGTCCAACCGGTCCATAGGACCAACAGGCCAGTTGGTCCAACCGGTCCATAGGACAACAACAGGCCAGTTGGTCCAACAGGTCCAGGACCAACAGGCCAGTTGGTCCAACCGGTCCATAGGACCAACAGGCCAGTTGGTCCAACCGGTCCATAGGACCAACAGGCCAGTTGGTCCAACCGGTCCATAGGACCAACAGGCCAGTTGGTCCAACCGGTCCATAGGACCAACAGGCCAGTTGGTCCAACCGGTCCATAGGACCAACAGGCCAGTTGGTCCAACCGGTCCATAGGACCAACAGGCCAGTTGGTCCAACCGGTCCATAGGACCAACAGGCCAGTTGGTCCAACCGGTCCATAGGACCAACAGGCCAGTTGGTCCAACCGGTCCATAGGACCAACAGGCCAGTTGGTCCAACCGGTCCATAGGACCAACAGGCCAGTTGGTCCAACCGGTCCATAGGACCAACAGGCCAGTTGGTCCAACGGTCCATAGGACCAACAGGCCAGTTGGTCCAACCGGTCCATAGGACCAACAGGCCAGTTGGTCCAACCGGTCCATAGGACCAACAGGCCAGTTGGTCCAACCGGTCCATAGGACCAACAGGCCAGTTGGTCCAAACGGTCCATAGGACCAACAGGCCAGTTGGTCCAACCGGTCCATAGGACCAACAGGCCAGTTGGTCCAACCGGTCCATAGGACCAACAGGCCAGTTGGTCCAACCAACCGGTCCACAGGACCAACAGGCCAGTTGGTCCAACGGTCCACAGGGGGGGGGGGACCAACAGGCCAGTTGGTCCAACCGGTCCATAGGACCAACAGGCCAGTTGGTCCAACCGGTCCATAGGACCAACAGGCCAGTTGGTCCAACCGGTCCATAGGACCAACAGGCCAGTTGGTCCAACCGGTCCATAGGACCAACAGGCCAGTTGGTCCAACCGGTCCATAGGACCAACAGGCCAGTTGGTCCAACCGGTCCATAGGACCAACAGGCCAGTTGGTCCAACCGGTCCATAGGACCAACAGGCCAGTTGGTCCAACCGGTCCATAGGACCAACAGGCCAGTTGGTCCAACCGGTCCATAGGACCAACAGGCCAGTTGGTCCAACCGGTCCATAGGACCAACAGGCCAGTTGGTCCAACCGGTCCATAGGACCAACAGGCCAGTTGGTCCAACCGGTCCATAGGACCAACAGGCCAGTTGGTCCAACCGGTCCATAGGACCAACAGGCCAGTTGGTCCAAACGGTCCATAGGACCAACAGGCCAGTTGGTCCAACCGGTCCATAGGACCAACAGGCCAGTTGGTCCAACCGGTCCATAGGACCAACAGGCCAGTTGGTCCAACCGGTCCATAGGACCAACAGGCCAGTTGGTCCAACCGGTCCATAGGACCAACAGGCCAGTTGGTCCAACCGGTCCATAGGACCAACAGGCCAGTTGGTCCAACCGGTCCATAGGACCAACAGGCCAGTTGGTCCAACCGGTCCATAGGACCAACAGGCCAGTTGGTCCAACCGGTCCATAGGACCAACAGGCCAGTTGGTCCAACCGGTCCATAGGACCAACAGGCCAGTTGGTCCAACCGGTCCATAGGACCAACAGGCCAGTTGGTCCAACCGGTCCATAGGACCAACAGGCCAGGGTCCAACCGGTCCATAGGACCAACAGGCCAGTTGGTCCAACCGGTCCATAGGACCAACAGGCCAGTTGGTCCAACCGGTCCATAGGACCAACAGGCCAGTTGGTCCAACCGGTCCATAGGACCAACAGGCCAGTTGGTCCAACCGGTCCATAGGACCAACAGGCCAGTTGGTCCAACCGGTCCATAGGACCAACAGGCCAGTTGGTCCAACCGGTCCATAGGACCAACAGGCCAGTTGGTCCAACCGGTCCATAGGACCAACAGGCCAGTTGGTCCAACCGGTCCATAGGACCAACAGGCCAGTGGTCCAACCGGTCCATAGGACCAACAGGCCAGTTGGTCCAACCGGTCCATAGGACCAACAGGCCAGTTGGTCCAACCGGTCCATAGGACCAACAGGCCAGTTGGTCCAACCGGTCCATAGGACCAACAGGCCAGTTGGTCCAACCGGTCCATAGGACCAACAGGCCAGTTGGTCCAACCGGTCCATAGGACCAACAGGCAGTTGG